>JAJMBN010000135.1:0-43914 GCA_030572735.1 Sugiyamaella mastotermitis
CCCCCCCAGAATATCAGCTCCGTCTTTGCCCGTCTTTTGCCAGCTTTTCAGCCTTAACCTAGGTCAAATGGCCGGGTTTGCTCCGAAACAGGTAAACATACCCCAGAACCCCGGTTTCCATACCTCCACCCTAACATCAATGAACTTTTTGTCGCTAGATAGAAAGACCAATTATACAGGATGTTAATGATCATTAATTTACGACTTTGATAATCAACCGTATTTCTTTTGAGTTAGCATATTGAGAATCTGCAAGCATTTATATTTATATGCCATTAATATTTAGATTATTAAGATATCTCTTTTCTATTATTTATTGATTATTGGTTTTTATCTTAACAGTTGTTTCGAGCGGAAAGTTTTATATCAGCATCTTTTTTTTCTCTTGATCTGGAGGCGTGGGGTTTTTTTTAAAAAAAAACATCAACAAAAGAAGTTATTTCAAAACGCAAACTTATCATATTATTTTCTAACAAGGAACTGATATAATAAAGTACCTTTATACATTTATATTTATTTATTAGGAAGCAGTACAAGACTCGGTATTCCCCCGATTGTGCTGCTGTCTTCTATAATAATTATGAGTTCAGTGACTATCCAACAGCATACAAATGCCAATAGCTTAGATGACCATGCTATTTCTCCTCCAGGAAGTTCAACAGCATTAAAACAAGACTCTAAATTAAAGCATGATAAAAAAAGCTTAGATTATATTATTAGAAGTGGGGTTGCTGGTGGTATTGCTGGTTCCGCTGCTAAGACTCTTATCGCCCCCTTGGATCGAGTCAAGATTTTATTCCAAACGTCAAATCCAGAATTCAAAAGGTATTCGGGAACTTGGTCTGGTTTTTATAAAGCTGGAGGCCATATCATCAAAACTGAAGGTCCATTAGGACTATTTCGAGGTCATTCAGCGACGCTATTGCGAATATTCCCTTACGCTGGAATTAAATTTATTGCATATGAACAAGTTCGAAATGTTTTGATTCCTTCTAAAGAATATGAAACATCAGTACGACGATTACTATCGGGATCAATATCTGGTGTCTGCTCTGTTTTCTGTACATATCCTTTAGACTTGATCCGAGTCCGTCTCGCTTATCAGAGTAGACAGCTTAATTCCCCAACTCCCCAAAAGCATGGTGGCCGATTATTTGGCATTATAAAAACTATTTACTGTGAACCTCCCGCTTCAACCACATTTAAGTTTAAACTAACAAATTTCTATCGAGGATTCATCCCCACCGTTATGGGTATGATTCCGTATGCTGGTGTTTCGTTCTGGGCACATGACAGTTTCCATGATCTGTTTCGCTCAAACCTTCTAAAATCGGTTGCAGTAGATTACTCTAAGCCAGCTATAGAGAAGCAGTCTTCTGAAAATAGACGACCTTTAAAGGTTTGGGCTCAACTAGCAGCTGGTGGACTATCTGGATTACTTGCTCAGAGTGCTTCATACCCATTGGAAGTTGTCCGACGACGAATGCAAGTTGCTGGTATAAGTGGTCAACAAAATGTTAAAATACTTGCAACTACTAAAACAATTATTGCCGAACGAGGTATAAAGGGACTTTTTGTCGGTCTCTCTATAGGGTACATTAAGGTTGTTCCAATGTTTGCATGCTCTTTCTTTGTCTATGAAAGGGCAAAATTATTATTTGACATATAGACTGTACAGTATTATATATACTTGAATGCTATTTATATTTTATTTCATGACTTTCGTATGGCTCAGAGCCTTGTAACCAGATAAATGCATTTCTATCGGAATTTTTCATACCACTGTCCTAACTCGAGTCTCCTTTGAACATGTTCAAGAACTTCTGGCGAGTAAACTTCATCTAATCGTTTGCCACCCTTGAGGACTTCTTCTTCATGAATAGCTTGTTGTTGCTTATTGACTGGAACTATATTACCAATTCTGCAAGGCTTTGAAGGATCCCAAGTGGTCAATGCTAGTCTATTACATTGACCAGAAATACTCTTTCCTCTAAATACTTCTTCAATAAGAAACTCAACATCATTGAGATCAATAGGAACGTTTACAGTTTCTTCCCATCCCATTCTAGCAGCTTGTCCAACGAGACTTTGCATAGCACTATCATAAAACTTAGTTCTTTGTTTACCGGCCAAACTATAACCACCTTGAACAGGGTCATAAACAGATGAATATCCACCCAGTTCAACCAATAAATGGGTAGCTAATGTAAGTCCAAAGATAGCGGGTAGAGGTCCCAAAACTGGAAGGATTCGTACTCTAAAGTCTTGTAGTACTGATAACTCATCAACCTTACCTTTCTCAAACTCAGCTTGATCCAACTCTAAGAGTTGAGCTTTGTCTTTTCCAGGCTTCTCAGATGAAAATACAACTGGAATACCAGTTGTGATTCCCTTTAGTCGAAGTCTACGACGAGTAGCTCTTGAAAGAGGATCTTCAATTGACATGGATAAATCAGCGACTCGAACTCTAGTAGGGTCGGCCTTACAGCCAGCACCCATAGAACTGATAACAGGTATTTTAGAATTGTAACAGTATTCTAAAAGATCAACCTTGGTATCAATATTATCTATACAGTCAACAACATAGGTAGCACCAGCCAATAGATCAGTAGTTTCTTTAGTCCATAGAGCAACAATAGGGATGATTTCAACCCATGGGGCCACCTTTCCAAGATAACTGGCCATACAGTACACCTTAGGACTTCCCACATCTGCTAAAGTAGCACAAGCATGTCTGTTTAAAGATGACAATGTAACTTGATCGAAGTCTATAATAGTAAGCTTGCCAACTCCTGATCTAACCAACATAGTAGCAGCCCAAGATCCAACACCACCAGCTCCTACAATAATGACATGAGAGTTTCTAATTTTTTGTACTCCTTCTTTTCCCAAGAAAGCGATATTTCTTGCAAGCTGTTCCTCTATAATTTCATCGCTAACTGGCTTGTTAGATCCGGTCGGAGAATCTGCAAGTGCCTGGGCTTCTTGCTTGGCCTTTTGTATATATCTTCGGTCAGAATAATTTTGGTATAAAAGTTGGGCTCCTAAAGTAGAAATTACACCAACTGACACTGCTACTGCAGCCGTCAAGTAAATATTCTTTGACATTTATTCTGATTCTCTGATTATCATCCATATGAAGAGTTGAAGAATATAATAATTTATTTCGAGGTTAGGGTAAATTTATGAAAAAAGCGTATTAGTAGTAACCATATTTAACACACTAGTGTATGTTTAGGTGATATCTGAAATTTGACAATTTAAAGGGCCTGGGCCTGACCGGGACGGGTAATATTGGGCCACACCAGCCCAAAATCCTGTTGTAACTGCGAAACTTGGGGAACCGTTCAGGCAGCCTACCACCACTACCACAGTTTTAACCGAACCAGCTAACTTGTTAAGCTTGATTAAGCTACCTATATATGCGACTTAACGAACAAGTGTGATAATTTATTTCGGAGGTGCGTGCAACAACAAACTAACGCCGCTAGAGTAGCTAAGCTTTGACTTTACCGTTTGAAGCTTAGAGCGGCGACTAAGGCCATCGCCGTAAGACTCAACACTTTATGTACACCGTAAATGTGATAATGTATCAAGCTAGTAAGTTAGTTTAAGTAACTGACCATGCAGTAGCTTTGTCTATCAGAACACTAGGAAATTAGGCGAATATATATATATTTTTTAAATGTGTTAATAGGTTAATAATAAATGAAGATTGCCCCTGACAAAAGCCCATAGAGACGATCCTTACTTGACATGAACAATACCAATGCTTCTAACATGGTGCATATTAGTATTAGATACATTTATAAAGTTTGCATGAAAGCGAAGTACAGTAATAAAAATCATTGTAGGTATATCGACCATCTAACTCTATTATAATATAAGAATTCCTTATTAGTGCAATTTCAACAGTTAATTCTCAGTAAATTTTTATTGATTTTAATGCTTGTGACAATAGACAGGTAAATACGCTTGCTGGTTGATGTCTTAGGCTGCACAGGTGCTGCGCTGGTTAAACACAGTTTGGATAAATCCGCCAGCGTTCAGCGCACTTTGATCTCTACAGCTAAATCCCTTTTCAGCAAGATCATCACAAGTAAGACTACATTTACACTATACCATTAAGTTAAAGGAGTATCATTTATATGGAGTGCAGCAAACATTAAACTTAATCTGATTATAAATCGCAAATTAATTAAATTTACCATATATTTAATTGGTAGCATAACCGAACTAATCATTTGATATAAATAAATATACACACAAACACCAAACACACCACCATAGCAATTTGCACACACCAATCATCTCAAATGGATAATGATTCTCTTCAAAGTCACTAAAAAAAAGGAAATAAAAATGATTAAAAAAGTTGAATTGGCATGTTAAAACGGAATAAGTGATTACCAGACAAATGAACCAATAAAAACTCACTTTAAAAGGACAGGGAATTAGGATGAGGGACACATGGATTGAAAGCAAATATTAAGGACAAAAGCGTAAAAATATGGAATAATAATAATAGTCATGAATAAATTAAGGTGAAATCGTTGCAGGGGTCATATGGAAAGGCTCAACATGTAAACCTTGGAAAAAATATGAAAAAAGGAGATAACAAACGACTATGACATCTCATACTGGGATGCTGAAGTGTCGTAATGAGGAGGTTGAGAGGTATATGAACCTTGGGCTCCATTAGGCCCATCTACATAGGATGGCATAGTAGAATAACCAGGAGCCATACCAGGATGCATTCCTGCAGTATTAGGAGCAGGGGGCCTTGAATAATAACTAGCATTTGGACTTTGTGGAGGAATTGGTGGTAACGTCACACTACTAGGTATAGGCATCATAGCACTACCGCCTGTAGCATATTTAACAGGACCTCGAATTGAACTAGCCAAATGAGAAATATTAGAGTTGTTCATAGGCATCCCATGAGTGGGCATTCCAATAGCACCATGAGGATTAGAAGAACCTGCTCGTGGTTCTTGATCCTTCTTCTTCATCTTCCATAACCGTCTGGTTTCTCGGAACTCTTCAGGAGTTCTTTTATTACCATGCCGTTGCATGGACACATGAGCATTTAGATGATTCAAAGTACCATAAGCCTTAGTACAACCTGGATAGTTACAATTATAGATACGCTCAATTTCCTCAAACTTCCGCCTTGGGCGCTTTTGCTGCTGAGAAGAAGGTAATGAAACAAATTCATAAGCAACAGTTCCAGATGGTGTTCGTTGGTGGTAAGGAGAGTCGCCAGAACTCTTTCGTCGATCGTCGCTCATACTTGCGGCAGCGGCAGCCGCTGCAGCAGATGTATTTACACCACCAGGCATGCCTACTTGAGGGGGCAATCCATTATGGCTCATACCAAGAGGAGCTGTTGTAAACTGTTGGCCACCGCCTAATAACAAGCCTTCTTCATTAGAAAATTGATGTCCATGACCCATATTGGCCGGCAAGTGTTGGCTATGGGAGGAATGACTATTTGAGGTGGAATAGAAATTCTCTACTGGAGATCGAGGAGGCTGTCGAGGATATGAAGATTGATGACTATTGCTAATATTAATACCACTATTACCAGGACCCACACTCATAGGGGGATATGGATTATTTGATATTGTATTATGATCGGGATGACCCGGATTGCTCATCGCGTAGCCTGACATGTTAGATTCATAAAACAGGTTGAAAAAGTCAACTGATCAAGTGAAGAATAAATTATTGAAATGACAAAAGTGTAACCAAATTTTGAAAAAGACAAAATGAAAAGATAATAACAGCTAATTTAATCTGTTAGTCCCTAGGTTAGATAAATATATAGAACTCCGAAGTCAACAAAACCACAGTAATTATGTTGCAGCTTATAATGAAATTCAAGCTGTCTTGTAAAACAAATCAAGGGGTATACCGTTTTGCAACCAGGAAAAAGAAATAAAATAAATCTTGACAAAATATTTGAATATTAAAATATTTGCGAGATGTCGTTTAAAAGTTTAACAACTGTTGGTTTTTTTAAACTCGGCCAATATAAGTAGATACCGCCAAACCCTCGCAGAGTGATAACCTTAGTTATAAAGCAACTGATAAACGAACCGACGACCAAAGAATGCAATTAATTCAAATCAGACAGGTTAATAAAATAGATTTGAAAAATATCTTCCTTCAACCAAAAATAAAAAAAGCGATCAATACAATAGTATTACAAAAGCAAGATTTAAAAAAAAAAAAAGAAAAACAAAACGATGAGGAAGAAATTGTCGACAATAAAAGGACTTTTTTTCTGGTCAGAGATGTCGGACAAGCCCAGGGATAGGGAGCGTGGGACTGCTGAAGTTGTTAGGGCATGCAATTAAGATAAGTGAGGTGCACATTTGTGCAGATACGTACAGATAAACAAAAACGAGAGAAAAAGTAATGTTGAAAAGACGATTTACCAAGCAGGTAACTAGCTTAGGGTTTGATAGAACATGATAAAAGCAATGTTGTGGGCTAGATAGTTAACTATTTTGCTAACATTGTCGGCATGCAATAAAAAGCAATACCTTTGAGGTTGTGGGAATTTACTGATACGGTTAGTGGTTGTGTATGAAATTTTGGAGTGCAATACGTGTAACAGCTATTTCACAAGAAAGTATTAGTAAAAAGCAATGTGTACTCAAAAAAAGAAAGCGACAACCACGGCTACCCAAAAACTTCAAAAAGCAAGTAAATAGTGCCAATCCCCCTCCTACCTATATTATCTACTAGCTCACAATTTACTGTTTTGCGCATGTTAGTCATTTGAGATAACTGTAACCACCAAAAACCACCTGAGGGCCACTTGGGATGTGAGGAGTGGCCAGATTCTCTACCGTCCAAGCCGGGACTTGTCATCGGGACATGATAAAAAGAAATCCTGCATTCAGCAGCACTTAATAGACCTGTACCAGGTAAGTATTGTCTTGGATATTTGAACTGTTGTGTATGTGAAAATAGTTGTTGTAAAGGTGCAATAGGCTGTTGAGGAGATTGTAGTTGTTGCGGTTGTTGCAATTGGTGAATTTGATATTGGTGTGGACTAGTCCCAGCTTGGCTGTGGTCAGAAGTTCTGCAAAGTGTAATAAAAATAAATAACGATTACTGAACGACTATATTGATTACGTTTTATTCGAAACAGGCGGTGCAAAACCGTGCTATAGTTTACTTGTACAATAGCATTTTTATTTATTGCGATTCCCATTATTAGACTCAATGATTCATCTGGGTACCATTTATACATACATCAATTCTGTCGACCCGTTGAACGATTATATTCAAAATATTTATGATTAATGTTAAATACTTGATATATCTCTGCCTTGCTTAATAGCAGAAAAACTGATCTAGATCTGTGCTCCTAACCTAGATGACTTAAGCGATCGTTCGATCGTTAAGTTTGATTCAATGGACTTCAGCCAGCAAACACACTACTTACCGCACCGCAACAGCACCTTACAAAGTTAACAATTATCCCTCCCTAACTTAGCAGCATATTCGCTGATGATAAGCAATGGTGCCATAACATTTTAGCTAGTTGTGATCGGGCATCTACAAAAATTTCTTTTATTGTTAAAAGTAGTAATAGTGTTTACCGTTTAAGCAATTTAATGACTAGTTTTGTTTGCTCATGTCGTAGTTGCTAGTCTGAGTTAGTAGAATCTCTGATGGACTGGCCCGGCAATTGTGCTGAGTTTAGCCGTTCCAGGCTCAAGGGTAAATGGATTAGCACGGGCTACCAAAGGGATACGTACTTAAGACTAGTCCAGGTGTGCATGGCCCTAGCATGAGATATAGCTGGTTAACTGTTGAGGATTTTTATTTTATGTTTGCTTTTTCTTTCTGGTACAGTAATTGTTGGAAAAAAGTGCGGGATATTGTCAGTGATACTCTATAAAAAGCAAAGTAAATCAACGCTAAGTCAAATAGGTAATAGTATGCACATTTGGGATCCTACATGTATAATTATAGTTGTCATGAATGTTATCTGTTGCTAAAGTAGCCAGTCTCTAAAAGTAATAGTAAAGATAAGTTAGTTTCTCGTATTTATTTCGAATTCCATTTTGCATTCTCCTAGTTTTTTTTTATTCTTTGTCATTCAAAAATATTCGTGAGTTTTTAGACTGCTCCACAGTATCTAATAAGTACCCTGGAAATTAGATCAGTTTGAGAGCTAAGCAGGTGGTCAACATTCCCCTCATTTGTACCCCTCTTTTATACCAGCTTACAAGACCAATCTAATTATAGTTAATAAGGCTGAGTTGCTTTTTCTTACTTCCCAATGCCAACGTACTTAGAGTTAACAAACTTAAGTTAAAGTTAAAATGCACGTTAGGTACCACTGTCCTATTTCAATTTCATAAGGCTAGGTGTTATTACTTCTTACAGTTAGACTATTACATAATATGCATGCAATATACTGTCCTTTCGTGTACTAAACAGGTAATGTCATTGCCTATGTAGGTCTTATATCCTGGATTTAGAAACGATTGTCTTTTTGTGAAAACCCTAACTGAGCACTTAAATGTGTAAAAAAAAAATATGTGCTTTTTTTTGGGAAATGTTGCTTTTTGTATGGTTGTTCTAGTACAACGGTAAGTTATCTTTAGTTACAACAGCCCACTAAAAATAACTAGCGAAATTAGTTAAATCTTGTGCAATGAGCTATGAGCTATATTTCTTTTTTATTAAACAAGATATACCTATCAGCTTGGCACTTATCTGTTTCCATGATGACTTGCTAGCGCGTGCTATGGTCTACATACTTTAAGTTACTATTCGGATTGGGCTTTGTTCCTACATACACATTGACTAGTTCCAGGTATATTGACTGCTTGTAAACTACACCATCGTAGTTAATAGGTAGCATTGTACTATGTGCTTGAAACAAATATCTTTAGCATCAGACACCCTGGAATTGCCTTGTACCAGCTTGATTGTTTATGGTAGATCTTGATTGTTCAGAATTGTCTAGCGGTTAAAGTATTGAGTCATAACTTTAGTTAGAGTGGATTGAATGATTTGAGGTATATGAAACTTTAAAAGATCAAGCAATTTTGTTTTTTCTGTTTTCTTTATGAATCCGTCCTCAATTCTTTAACTTACACTACTCGGCAATGGGCATGGGGTTAACCTCAAACCGGTAACCCAGCTTGTCGCTCTTTACTGATCATTAAGGAAGTTAACAATTAAAGTTAACACAGTAAGATACTTCGTAACAGGATTTGTGATGTACACAAATTTAGAGTTCGTATGTGAAATGCTGCTGATTCTTTATTCGTATAACAAGGTTAAGTTACCTAAATTGGTTTGTATGAGATTAAGCAAGAACCCAAAAGTATCATGGTGAGTAACACACATTGGCTATTAACAGAAGGTATTCATGTACCAGTGTTATCATCACCATTCTGGTATTGAAGACAGACGGATCAGCATAGAATGATGTAAACTATGAAGTTACTATTATGGCATACCTATTTAAATGTAAATATAATACTAATGTAAATTAGTACTTGGCAGTATGTTTAACTTGTAATATAACGGGTTGTAAATTATAATTATTAATGCAGCTAGAAGTTTAACAGTTATTTCGCAGGGCCGTGTGAATGTAGGCACATCACAGCAATGTCCCACAGGATTAAGTTTAACAAAGATTAACTCGACTAAACTAGTTCAAACACTACAGTAGATTGACATCTGGACAGCTAACAAGAGAATCAAAAATAGCCCAGATAGGCAATCAATCCCAACATGTACATGGGAGACCAGTTGTTTCATGTTTATTTTGGGTAATAATTAGAATGCTACAGAAAGAGCTGGCTGGCTATTTTTCTTAACCATATGTTGAAGTAAAGTTAACTTTTAATGATTTTGTTGGCCTTAATGATACATACAGAATGCTGGTTATAATAACCCTAAGCAATTGATAGTCAGTTACGACTGACTGATCAGACCAGCTAAGTTAGCATGGTCGCTTACAGCTAGTTACATGTTGCTGGCATAGCGACCAGCATAATTAATGCAGCCAATCCGAAATTAACATCGAGCTTAAGATTGCCGTGGACATTATTTAGGCACTACTGTAACTTGCTGTAACAATTAACATGAAAAGACGATGAGCGCAAATCACCGTATCTAACGTACATTTAAAATAAACTAATGTTTGCGTGTATACTCTAACTCACAAATCGGGTTACCGCTTTTTGTGTCCTAGAATGTCAACTATAACAGTCTGTCTCTGGACCTGTGGATAAAAGAGCAAGATGCCAGGTGCATTTCATTTCATTTAGCACCAGCAACCAACAACAGATAAGATTAATTCTGTGTACTTCGTTAATTCTTAGCCAAATAGACATGATTTTTTGATACTTATAGATACACATTAACCAGCTCTTTGGTCTTGCAGTAATGGACTCGAACGACCGATCTTATTAGAGCCGAAATAGAAAGGAATTTAAGGCGGATTGCTTAAATATGCTGAAATCATGGGCAAGTCAACACCATTGTTTGTAGCCTATCATAAGCTATATGTTGAATCGTTAGTGCGAAAGGGCTAATCTGACTCAATTAAGCTTACAACTTGAAAGGCCCACAGGCAGAAAATAGCCGTAGCGTTTAACTTTAGTTTAGTTAAGTTGCACCACCACAGCTTTAATCGGAACTACTAACCGGGAATAAATAAATTGAGCAATTTAATTTTGATGACGGAACTGGTTATCAATTTTCGTAGTACTATATGCAGCCATGAACTCAAGCTTAAAAGGGCTTTATCTAACAAGTTCATTCGACTTATCGAACATTCTTGCCTGGTTTTACACTAGGTTGACTAGAAACTAAGTTAGACTAAAGACCTGAATTGTCAAACGACTGCATAGTTCAACTGCCTGTCCTCTTCGCAAAGACACACTTGATTGTTGTCGCATATCTTTCTTTTTTCTTTGAAATATTATTATTATTATTATTATTATTATTATTATTATTATTATTATTATTATGGGCTCAACTACATAGTCCTACTAAAAAACAAAATCACTGATGGCTGACCTAAAAAGCAGTTGAAATACATCTATGTATGTCTTGTTAGCTTAGTACACTTGTCGATATCTTGTCCATCGGGGTAATAGCCCATACCCATAAAAAGCGGGCCCTGTATCAATTTGTAAACGATTTGTTGTACCGCCACTGCACACGCGAGATCGATCAACTTTACAGCGGTGCAAATCAATTTGACTGTGAAAACAGCTAACAGTTAACTATGAGTTCTCTCACATAATAAATAGGTTGCAGTTGGTATGGAATATACAGAAAAAGATTCGTTAAGATCCGACTGTTCTAATTAAAGGAAATTCACCCGTTAAATGCAGGTGGGTTAATTGTATTTAATTAATTTCACCAGTGCTAAGTCTGTCTAATTTTATTTGTTAGCATGCTACAGTTGTAACCTTGACTGTTCGTTATAAGTTACAATTCTTGCCTGCTGGCTTCTGATGTGCTTTCCAACCAAATTTGGTTTCTTTTTCCATTGTAAAATTACTTTTTATACAACTATATTGCTTTTTTAGTGAATGCGCTGCTCACGTATAAGGATGTTAGGGTGCTTCCGTGGGGAAAGCTGATGCAAGAACTATGCATATAATTCACAAAATCCCTTTGCTTTTTCAGCCCTTCAAGTTACACGTAACAAATTATTATTATTTAAGGGCATAATCCACTAAGTTCAAATGTTGAGAAGAAAATTATATTTTTTTACTAGACCGATTAGCGCAACTCCTTTCATAAACAATAGTTTAGCTACAGTAGTCTGTTTAGTCTAACATATGTATCATTCTGTTCTTAATCCTATGCTTAATAGCATGGACTCAACTACATAAAAGCTGTGCGTGTATAATGTAACTGTTAAGTTAACTAAGTTAACTTTAACAGTGCTTGAATATTCTCAGGTCTACAATTAACTTATATTGTACGAGAAGTATGAGGTGGCACCTTTAAAAGTAGCCCCGCAGCCAAAAATTAAATTGTTAACGCCAGTTCTTACTTTCTTTTTCTTCAGTCTTTTTGTTCTTTTTTTTGTTTTTGTTGTTTTTGTTGTTTTGTAGTTTTGTACCGGATCTAATGACCTGACCTATGCATCCTGTTGTTGATTAACAAAAATTGATGTCAAGTGCCATGCTAATGTATCTTACAACGCAAGTTACAAGGAATAACTCACAATTCATCTGATCTTATTTTGTACCCCAAACCGTTAGTATAATAGTTAATGCCCAGGCGGAAAGTGATACAGTTTGTAATCTATGATGACAAAACTGGTAAGTTACAATTGATCTATTAGTCGATTTACTAGTGGAATGCTATTGCTTAATTTCTATTTAATAGACTGTCATAGCAATAAAGCTAAGTGACTTGATTCGGTTATTCAACATTCAAGCTCCAGAACTGGAGGGGTGGTGCTTGGTGTGGCATTATTTCCGATTTGGATTTAAACTAGAAAAACATTTATGCCCCTACCCAGGATATTTTACTATCTACAAGATCTGTGCTTCGAGGCCTGTACGAGTAAGTTAACTTAACTCAACGTCTGGATATGTTAGCTGTTAAAGTTAGCTGCGAAATTACTGTACGAGATTAGACGTTAACTTAACATTGTTAAGTTAACTATTAAGTTAGGTTGGTTGGTGAAGCATTTATAGTTCTGCTTGGGCCTGCAAATCCAAAACTTAAAACTGTTAAAGGGAAAAGAGACAATTAATTAAATAGATAATTTTTGTCTTGATTATAAAAAAATGCTAGATATTACAGTTGAAGATAGACAGCGAAAGCAAAACCATTTAGTTTGTCAAGCAGTAGTTTTTGTAATAAAGTCGGCGAATACCCACAATCTTTCAGTTGTGGACCCGCCATCTACCATTTTAGAATATCAGAGCATTTAGTTAACTCGAGCTAGTGCTTGCTTTTTATTTCCCTCTTATTTTTATCGATATTATTATTTTTGATTATGATTTATTGTATTGTTTTATTTTTTTTATTTTTTTATTTTTTGAAGCGTTTATTTTTTAAAAAACTACATAGTTTCTTTTATTTGGTTTCTTTTTTCTGATTTTTCTTATACAGTACTCGCCTAGTATTCAGCTACACTAAATTTCTTTTTATAAATCAATTATTTTTCTTTCCCTTAGTTTCCTTTTCGGTGATGTTTAGTTCAATTGCCTTGAGCTTGTCGTAACTTCACTCATCTGTAAAGCACGGCAAATTTGTGGACCTGTGCTGTACATGTACAGTAAGTTAACTGTTATGCAACTGCGGTTCCGGCCGGCACTAGGTTTACACTGTTCTGCTCTTATTATAAAACTGGCACTGAAGCGCGGATTAGGTTAACTCCTGAAACCCACCAATTATGCCCACTCTAATTTAAGTAATTTAATGACACGCGATTAACTATGTGAGCAATATGTTGAACGAATATAACTAAGTTAACCCATAAATGATGTGCATCAATGTTAATTGAAGCAAACAGCCCTACCGTCAAGTTATTTTTTCTCTAGATGGTTAATCACCATTCTTAAAATCCTATTTGCGTTATGAGACAAGCTAACTCCATACAGACATTCTCGGAAATGCCTGAACAGCTAACATGTTGATCATAGAGGCTAGTTAGTGACTACTTATTAGATCCAACCATGCTGTAAAAATAAAACATAGACCCAATTTACAGATGTAGTTGTGCATAGTCGGCATGGCCATCATACATCAAGCTTGGTCCCAGTTTGGTCTAATACCCAAGCTTAACTCAACTTTACAAATCCTTTTTTTTGTCAGTTCAGTTTACATGTGCGTATGTTAACATCTGAATCCCTGTGTCCTGAGTTTGTAACCACCTCAATTATATACCATGTCGTCGTCACCATATTAATCTGAATGTTATTTCTGAATTTGTTCTGTTTCATTTTGGATTGAGTACGATAAGGCCAACCTTTTAGTATTTACTTTTGCTTTTGATACGGGTCTAGGTTCTTCGAACTTTCAACAACGATTGTTTTTCTTTGTTGAGCTTATCTGCAAACTATCAAGTGATCATCACAAATAAGTTTAGTTAGTACCAATTAGTCAGGGCCACAGTGATTCATCAATCGAGCAACATCCTATGTTTAACAATGGTGAGGATTTGAAGAAAAAGAAATCAACATCTTATCGTCTCTGGAGACTAGTTCCTTGTTGGGGTGAATTGTGTCAGATTGAGTTTGACAGAAATACTTAGTACATATTATGATTCCTATGAAATTTACCAGTATCTATTACCATTTGAATCCTTATGTTTCAATCTTCTCAATTGGATTCCAACTTTTGAATAATTAATCCCAATTCAGTATCGATATAGGTATTTCGAGCAATAAGATGCAAATTAATTGAAGGACCACTTCATCAAACTGTCATCTATTTGCAGTTGCCTTCAAGTAGTGCGACAATTATAGTGAGCTCTGGGAAAAGTCTGCTCTTATGAGTTGAACAGGGATAGGTGACGTATAAAAATAATGTTTGTTTACTATTATTATTAAAGTCAAATATCTGTATAATAGTGCTGTCTAATAGAATTCTATTCCGCGCTTAAAAACGAAATCTTACACTTCTGGTGGTTGGAATGATGCGCTAAGCTGGATCAACTAGGAAGATCATTAAATCAAATAAAACAATTGCTTTCTTATTTCTATTTGGAAGGTCTGTAACGTAATTATATTTTTGAAGGTGATGCATTGTCTGAGATACCTTCCTGTGATTGAAGATAGCGTCTTTCGGAAGCATAGATGCTTGCAATAGGTATACGTGTAGCAAAACCACAATGCTGATAATTTAAAGGTATTGAATCATTCACATCTCTTTTCATATATATAATAACCAAGCCTTTAATTGACATGCTTCTGAATGAGATTATGTTTCGCTTTATACAGTTTTATCATTGGCTAAATAGCACTTGAACACCCTGACTTCCCGCTCCGATATTGTCTATATAGAGCAATATCCACTTAATATACCATCAATTAATTATATCCAAGTGCCAAATTAACAAATATATGTTTTGGAGAATTAAAATTCAGAGAAGACAATTCAGGATTTGTAATCTGATCAGCAATGCTTTAAAACGAAGATGTACATGATATGCTAGTTAAAGATCAATACTCTAGTCCTAGCTCAGCATGTATTGCCAATATGATATACAGAATAATTAAAGATAAATATAAATAAAAGCAATAGTTCAAACTTTTAGTATACTTACAGTATGTTTGTCATGTCCTCATATCATTAAATTATCCACACAATGTCATTTCAATAACTTACCATAGAGTATCAATTCACTAATATAAATCAAATAAAACAAATATCAAAAACACATACCATCAAATGATGCATCTGGGTTGAGAGCTGGTCGAATATTTAATTGCGAAAATGGCCATTTATTTATGTCGGGATGTTGGTTAACCGGATGGTTAAACTGCTCACTCATTGCAACAGATACTAATAGTGGACACCAAAGATTGAGATTAAAGATTGAACTAAGTATAACTGAATGAATTATGTTTATATTATGTTGGAAAGTTGATTTATTTATACGAATAAGCCAATGGTTGTTTTGAAGAAAAAAAGTACTGTAGTGGTAAGGTTGCAGCCGAAAAACTAGCTTACGCTAGCTGTTAACGTATAACAAATAATCGTCCTGCACCACATCCAGGACTAGCGAGCAATAAGGCATAAATATCTGCTTGCTTTTTGAAGTAATTTATTAATTTATCTCATTTTCTTTAAGAACGTAAATAATATTATATAGTTGTGTTAAAATAAAATTCTGGGTTGACGTGGGTTTAAAAACAACTTTGAAATAGCTGCTATCTCGAGGTCTCATAGTCTGAACATACTGATTGTTAGAGAAAAACCATAAAGACGGAAGTTCTTCGAAAGCGGAATCTGGGATTTACCTCTAAATCTACAGTCGTATTCAAGCCTCTTTTCTGGTTACAGGTATGTTAATACTATTATCACATGGACTTTTAATGCAGTATTACAGAATTTGTTAAGATTTTCCAGGCATACAGGACGACAGTGCTAACCTTGGGCTGGCTAGAGGCCAGAATTACAGTGGCATAGTCTAAGTTCAGAATGTTTCAGAGCTTGTCAATCAAGCCTAAAATTAAACATAGAGCTTAAATAGCACATTATTGTATAAAAGGATCTGTATATAAATAGATAAAATTTAATTACAGCAAATACTAGCCATTGTTTCCCTTTTTTTGCTGCTATATTCTCATTGCTTGATTATTATTTATTTTTTTTATTGTTGCCATTAGTGCCATTAGTGCCACCAATTATACCGCCCGACTGTCAAGCAGCAGTGTTACGATTTGGTTCATCTTGCTCAGCACACAAATTAACCTGACGGCTTGCAGCCGTTCACTGCAGGACATTCCCTTTTTAGGACGGGGTTTCTACACAAAAACCGATACAAGTTCAGATTCAGTGATAGCATCCGCACGATTCTACATTACCGGCCGCAGTGAATCTGCTTTAACAGAAACCTCACAGGAAGTCCATCCAGATACAAACAAGCAGCATGACAATGGTCCTGCAACAGATTTGGTACAAATTCGTATTGACGATATTCTATTAAATGGAATTAAAATACTTCTGGATAATCCTCTGATTCCTTTTACTCCATAGTGCTAAGAATATTTAAAAAGGAAACCAGAAAAAGCAAAAAAAATTATTTTATTATACATAGTTGTCACAGCGATTTTTGGGCAACAAATAATATTCCCCGAACCTGACATGAAATTGAGAAAATTTTACCCACTAGCAAAAAAACCGTTAAGTTAAACAATACAAAGTGCGTCTCACTCTATTTTCTGAGGCTAATTGTTATACGTTTTGCCCGAAAAAAGAGGATCTAACTAAAATATTTGCGCGCTTTGATGTAATCTCGATACCTTAACTCATGGTCAGATATGGAGTTTCCTCAACCGCCATTTCCAGAGATCCCCAGTTCATTTTAAATAATCCAGAAATTGTTAATGCCGTCTCCACTTGGTATATTCAGTTTAGTTTAGCAGGCGACCATACCGAGAATCCTAGTTGTTGGTGGCTTGCTTACATATAACTAAGTTAACTCCCTAGCAGCAAGTACTATATATATGACTATTGCAGCATCTAACGTGTAATTTGTAACTTCAGCTTGCAGCAGTGGGTAGATTATACATGTATCGAATACAGTAGTTGTGTATATTCTGGTTACATTGAATCATGTTTGCCTTTACTACCGCTATGTTTTGTTTGTGATTTGGGTGATTATCATCGCAGATATAAAGTTTGCAGTGGTTTTTGTGTATCTTTGGTTGTATACGTTTAATTTATTATTTTAACTTAGCCTTGTTTGGCTGCATGCTTTAAGAGCAGAAGGGAAGAATCCAGGCGGACCTAAATAAAGTAAAGTTGAATCAAATTTTCCATACCTGACTGTGTTTGAAGATATCTACTGATTTTATTGCGACTAATAGTAGCTCGGATTCGATACTCAAGTTACATTATTCTTCTGCTGGATATAATGTAGGGTATTCATTCGCGAACATCCTCATCTGTACGATCAATATTTTCAAAATCAATTCGCAGGACTTCGTATGTGGTTTTCCGTATTTATTTCCAAAACTGATCATAAATGAACATTTCCCTAGCAGCAATTCACTGAATTCCAATCATACCATGTTATTTTGTTATAATTGATAAGAGGTTTTCGTATACGGGATAATACATTCTTCATTAAATGCAGGGAGCCCTATTTGTAATAAGTTATGTGCTTGTGAATACCCGTTAATTGGCCCAATTAACTGTATATCCAGTGGACATACACGCAATTTTTCTAAAAAGCTATTTTATGTTATATACATGAATTTTTTGTGGAGATAGCTAACTGGTAGTAGTGATGGTTAAACTCAATAATTTAGTGTTACCGTTTTAGACATGGGGTTAGAAAAAGGTCTTCTAAATATCTTTGAAGATAAAAGTTAAAAGTAGTTCAACATTCAGTCTCGGCATCTTAGAATATATTACAAATCAGTAGCCTTTGGCTTGTTTCTTAAGTTTCAGGGGATTTAGAACGTATTGTCCACTACTGACTCCTCAAACGATAACTATTGCAATCTTTAAGCTATGAGCATGATGTCTACACAATCTATATAAATAAAATAGCATTGTTTAACTTTGAATTTTTTTAATCCTTGACTGTTTCAACTAATACTTTAAAGATGTTATGGCACATTTTTGAACACTCCTTGCTGTGTTCAAGCTTATTGCATAGATTACATATCATTAAAACCTATATAAACTGCAATAGCTAGGTCATTATAAATGTAATTGAAATCCAAAATTATTTTTTTCGGGTTAAATTTACAATTACAAATAGTAGCTGTTTGTACTAATGTAGACCCAGAACTGCAGCATGCCCACGTATATTGTAACTTGTACGTTAGCTCCAAGCATCGACGTAGAAATACATATTTACAATGCCTTCCTTTAATACTTTAATCTTTTGCTCCAATCCTTCCTGTACAATTATACTTTTTATTGATGCTTCTTCTTTTAATACTGTTGTGGTACTGTGGTCCTAAAAAGCAGCACTAAGTTCAAAATTCAACTTTTATCTTAGTGTTTTATATAAGCCTTGCAAATTCTAAGCTCGTTTGTACCAATTCCTAATTATTAAGAATATTGAAGCGTTCTCTTCACCCTAAGTTCACTTATAATGTTAGCTGTCAAGTGCAATTTGGAATCCTTAGTATGAGTATAATGCTTATCTTCATAGATATCCATTAAAGACGCCATAGTTTATTCTAACATCCAAAAAAATTCTTCAATTCAAGTATTCGGGTTTTATTACTTCTTGTCATTTTAATAACTTTCCAGAAAACCTCCTTCTTTTAGGAGAGATACCATTTCTTAAATAACTCAATTGGAACTGCTAGCGGTATATAGACGCAAATTTCACATTGAATTCACTAGCCAAATTTAGTCCTTTCCTCCTGGAATCCCTGGTTTAGTTCTGTTGAAGTTCTTGGTGTTAATTGACCCACTTCCATGTTTTATAATTCATAACAAGATCAAAGTGCAATATAGCATTTAAATAATTATTTTGGACAATATTAAAGTCTGACGTATCTTTGTCTAGTGCAACACTACGTCAGTTGTGCTGGTTTCACCCGACAAATGGAGAAACTTTCTGATTTTATTTTAATTTATCATCATCCAAACACATAATATATTATAAATAAGGCTACTCAAATATATAGACATAATAATCTAAAAGATGGAATTGATAAGATCGGAACCAATAGTGGCACCTGCACCAAAAATAGCGGCATTTCCGAGTTTGCTTCCAAACTTCTTGAAAGCATCACCAGCAGCAGAGTGTTGTTGAGGGCCCTGTTGTTGTTGGACAGGAATTTGTTGTGGAGGAGCACCATAGTAATTGGTACTAGGAGGAGGATAGTATGGTTGTTGCTGTTGTGGTTGTTGAACAGGAGCAGGAGGAGGGGCATATTGAGCAGGAGGAGCATATCCACCGTAAGCAGGGCCACTAGCACCAGGGTAGCCGCTAGCAGAGTAACCAGAAGGACCAGAAGGAGGAGGGCCAGAAGGAGGTCCAGCAGGAGGAGCTGAGGGTGGAGGTGCGGATGCATAGGGAGTGACAGTGGTTGAAGGAGGGCCTGAAGGAGGAACACCCAATGGAGACCCTCTCTTTTCATCAATAGGATTTGAGCCACCAGAGCTAGGTTTGACGTAGTTGCTAGGGAAGATTCCTTCAACACCAGTGCTGACTAAACGCCCCTTACTCCATGAATCATTCAAATGCTCCAATACAATAATCTTATCTCCTTTATGTAAGCTTAAATCTGTAGGCTGAGAACCAGGATTATCGTAAATGGCTTCGACAATTTCTTGGCCTCCCTGACAGTAGCTAGGAGGAGCAACAGATGAAGCGCCTCCAATAGCAGGAACTGGGGGTGCTCCTGCGACATATGAATGAGGGACAGCATTGTTTACTTGATGATAGAATTCATCACTGATAATACGAGATTCTCGCAAGAATTGTAATTCCTAGTTTATATTAGAATACATTCTGCCAAGAAAAAATGACTTTTTTTTTTTTTCATTCAGTTCACTTAGCATAAATTCACTTACACTTCTAAGGTTGGACAAAGCCCTGTCGACGTATGAAGGATCGGCCATTGTTATATATTAAATATTTAGAGCTGAACTAATAAAATCCCAGTCTTTTATGAAAATAAATTTAAAGAAGAATAAAAAATCTGAAAGATAACCGATCGTAACTAGCGGGTTCTGGCGCCTTTACCAATTTAGCTGCTACGTCTAATAATAAGGTGTCAAGCCGGGTTACCGTGTGACGCAATGACTGGTTAAATATTATTGTGGTGCTGCACCTAAGCCGCCCTTACACTGGAAATTTCCAGTAAACTTAACAGTGTTAGATCAATTGGGCTGAAATAAGATTTTTGGATATCAGCTTCAAAGCCTTCAATACACATCGCCGTCATTCTTTTCTACAAGACCAGAAATATGTGATCAACAGTGCCTCATACAAGAACCTGTTTTTATAGTGGAATAGCCATTTCTATGGGTTGATAAGATCTCGTACTAATCGCCCTGGAGATGTAACCTTTAAATCTAATTTGGCTCGTTTAGGGAAGATTCGCAATGCGTTTAAAAGGCATAACGGGCTAGCCAAGAATATTAAGAGTCGGTAGAAAGGCAATCACGGAGATTATGTCTGTTGTAGGGACAGGTTTAGATCCGTGAGACGCAGGTGGATCAACTTTAATTATATTATTTCGAATGATAAATTAAGGCATTTTTCACAAAGCTTCTAAAAGTATCTATGTAAATATAGCCATTTAACAGCCTCCAATTGATCAGAAGCATTTTGAGAGATCTCAACATGGTCTAAATCGTCTAACCATTCTTTATATCTAGATGGGCTTAACAATCTTGCACCTAGACTTCTGAGTAGGCTTGTCTCACACAGCAGTAGGCCGAGTCCTAAAGTATTGAGCTTCTTTGATTCCGACAAATAATTCTTATTTCGAATGATCCGCTTACAATTACCTAGACTTTGGATAATAGACTTTTTAAGCTCAGAGCGACCATGTACTTGACGTTGAGTGGTTGATTGAACAGTTTGGACAATAATAGCCCTGGCAGTGATCCAAGTTACTACCATTGCTGGCAAAGCAGCTACAAGACCGAAGACCAATTGTTGAGATTGCAACAACTTGTCTATGCCACTCATCGCAATAGCAACATCTACCTTTGCCTTCTGGACTTGAATCAATAAGGACCGAATAAGATGACCAGTTACTAAAGACTTGATAGGAGTCTTTATATCGTTTTCATAGGGGACCAATACATCACTTAGATCTCCTTGTACAATTCTAGATTGAATCGCTTGTATATCAACAGAAGTAGTATTACTTCCAGTTTTGACATAATCTAAAACCATTCGTTCTAGGGAATTGAGATCACTACTGAGACTCTGTTTGCTTATAAGAGCGACTTGAGCATTTTCGTCGTACTTAATAGTTTCATAAACTTGATATAGTGGTTTAAATACCCAGTTTTGCCAAAACGATATGGTCCGTTCTATCAGTTCATTTTTTATCCAATCTACAATAGTTGACCAATTTCCCAGTACTTTTTTTAGTCCAAGAAGACCTACAATAAGCCATGGCCAGTTTCTTACTAAGGAACTAGGCTTTCCAAACTTGGAAACTGTCACCGAGTATCTGTTTGAATCTTTGGATATAATATGAGCCAATTTTATGATTTTAATTGCAATTTCTGATGATCCCTCGCTAGAGGAAATCTGGAGTCTGTTTTGTTGATCACCAGAATTAACAGCGAACTGATTGTACAACACGGATATAGCAGACTGTACTTGGGTTCTGATAACTTCTGTAGTATTAACAGACTTAGAACTTTCCTGTTCGATATTCCAGCAATCAGAGACAAGAGTACCCAATCTAATAGCAGTCTCATTCCTTGCTTCAGTTAAGGCTTTGGTATGGTCTTTGATATTAGTTCGAAGGTATTGGTAAATAGGATTGGCGGTATAAACTGCTTCTATTAAAGACTTGGGGCGTATAAGCTTGAATTTGGGCCACTTTTTAGTAGCGGAATAATTTTGTATTTTGTTGTAGCTCCATCTGGGGAAGCTCTGAACTCCGTAAATAGCCAATCCAAGTGGTCCTTGATCCAGTACACTGTCCCAGTATAAGATGCCATCAGAAATTGGCAACGACTGATTTATCAGTTGGTTAACAGCATGGCCATATAATGACAAAGTTGCCCATCCTAATGTATTCCAAATATTAGATTCCGAAATTGGGTCATTGCTTCCATTATTAGCTCTTGGGTTGAGGATTATTTGATCCAAGGTTTGTAAAATTACTGGGATCGGTACGTAGTTTGAATCTTCAAAATATAGATTCAGTCCTGTATCTGCAGAGCTTTGCACGTTAACCGTCAAATCTTTATGGGTTGAATCCAATATCGACTTGAATTCATTGATCTTTTGTGCCATTGTATGAGTTTCAGATTACAAAATACAGGATAATAGATCCAAACTCCATCTTAAAGTTCATCTCATGTACGATGGCTGACGTTTTGCGTTGCGATGAACCCTAACCATTATAGCAGCCTGAATCTACTGAATAGCTGGTTACAAGCTTCGTTTGCGGGCTACAAGCTTCTGAATCTAGAGTAAAATATATGAATAATCTTGGATTTACAAGGTGATGTTGTCTGTAACTACAAGTTCTTCTGATTATCAATTGGACATATTGGTGTCGGATTTATCTCTACGGGAGCAGATTATCATTTTGCAAAATGCGGAGATGTTAAAATGAGACTAAGAAACTCTTTTAAACCAACCCAAATTAGTGCACAATTAAAGATCGGGTTTCTTTGTTTTGTAGTGAGACAGAAAAAACAAATGACTACATTAAAATTCTTTTTGTTTGCGTACCGACAGCATTGTGCTCCTCAAAATGGGTACTTTAAAGCCAGCCTTCATAAATGCAAGTACCATATTAGAATTTGCAATTAGCGAGCTATCCGATACCGCTAGGACCCACTACTTGTTTCTTTTTTTTTATTGATCTGTTTGCATTTAAATTATTTACTTACGTTCATAATTTGAGGCTACCAAACCCTTGCAGGGCCCTAAGATTCGGTGGCGGGTCATGAAAATACTGAATCTAGCACAAAGAGGATATCGTATCGTAGGCTTGGGCGTCAGTAGAATAATGCCGCTAGCCATACAAAAAATGATCGTCGAAAGGTTATTCTTCTATAGCTCAGTGAGGTCAATTTCCACTTAGTACCATTGAATTTTTATGTCTCATGGTAGTGACCATGACCATTTATTTTGATTAATGAGCCGTAGTAGATGATGTCCGCCATAGCAAAAAATAGTGGATACCTCGCTGGCAGATATCCCGGTGAATATTGGAGCTGATACTCTATGGCTCGTGTGAGCAGATGGAAATAGTGGCTTATGCTTTTGTATGAACGTATTTTGTCCTGCTGGAATATCGAGCCATCGACGTTATAAAAGATCATTTGAACGTCCGTGGAGTAATGATCAAATAGGTCTCGAAGTCAATAGACATTGCTGAGATGAAGTTTGTTAAATACCTGTAATATCATCTGATAATATTAATACCTATTGTAATGAAAGATTTGAAATGGGCTAATTTTAAGCCCGACCAGGTTTTTTCTGTGTAGATTGAACACATTGAGCAATCTTCAACGGCCCCTGAGCATCACATAGTTTCCAGCAGCTTATACCCTGAACTCAGGGGTATATAAATATGTCTTGAACATACCAGCGGGCAGGTCGAATTTTTGGAAGACACAATAATGACTATATATATATATAAGAATCTGCAATTGGGCAATGTAAAATAATATAATTATTGGAACCATCTTTACGAATGTTATAATTTACGTGTAACAGCTATACACTGATAAATAAATCAACATGCGTCAGAAGACATCAAGATACCAAACACGAGACCAAATATTATTAAATTTAAAAATGGTAGAAGAACCATCTTTATTAGTCATTATCAAACAGCAATATCAGCCGTCGATTCCGAAAGTGATAAGATGCAACTTTGGTTGATAAGAAGTTAAGGTTAATGGGCTAGACAAGGAAGCATAGCCAGGAGTCAAGGAGTTCATTCCAATGCTCATTAGTGTTCTACTTTATCTCACACCCGTACATATATTATTTTACCCCATTCTCTGACGTTGATAATAATTATGCAAAATGATTGGGGTTATAGACACTGACTTTTGGAAAAACTTTGATAAAGTTTAGTCACTGTTATATGTGTGGTCCAAGCTATAGAACCATAAGTTACCATTAAGCTTGGTCAGTGCTAGACAGTACCGGTACTTGTACCCATTGTTACTGTAACATGTTAACCTACTGTAACCAGTTACTGGGTACATGAACGTAGTACGCACGTTGTGGGAATTTTAACATTATAAGCCAATATCAAAAGAGTAGCAAATAAATATAACCACATTCACTATGTTCAAATTCTGGGAGTTGCGCTATCCGAAGCTTCCGTAGCCTATGTATAAAAGGTTAAAGGTAAGTTACTGACGTTACATCCTCCCTGTACGCATAACAATTATCATTTTGCGTCAGATCCCTCAATAGACAGGCATACAACGTCAACTTAACCGTAAAAAAAATTATTGTTATGTACAGGGAAAAAGCAGCAACAGTTAACAGGTAACTGAGTTAGGTTATAAGTTAGTTAACTGTAGGCGTCTGCAGACTAACGGCACAGAACAGTACCAGTCGAAGAAATTTATGAAGGAACGAGCTGAACTGATCTCAAAATAACCGTAGCTATTTTCTTCATCATCTTCTTCGCCGTACAATTATCTATCGATTACCTATATGGGAAAAGGTGGTTAGTAGAGGATAAAATTCGGCTACCAAGACCGAGTATCCCATCCCATCTTACGGTTCATAGTTCTAGCATAGTTACAGCAAGCTTTTTTTGCAGTTGGACTACATACATTTATCGGGCACCGGTCTAGTCTGGTCCATTGATAGAAATATCACGTTGTTTATTTAATGCCTCTAAAGAAGAGAGAGCCTTGTGGACCATGTGATGCAGCACCGGTGATACCATGCCGATCTAAGAAGGCGTCGAAGATCCACTGAGTGGAAATGGACCATAGCACATACAAGGCTCTATAAGGTTTGTTAGTAAACAAAAAAAAATAACATAAAATCATTGGAGTAATTTATAGTGCGTATAACAGTTGTACAATTGAATAAAATAGAAATAATCATTGAGTCTAGCATTCATTGTTGGATCTCGAGCTTGTGTGGTTTACCAGTGTTGTGTCCTTTAGGTTGCATATATAATTTATTTGTGGAGTTTGTTAGCAGTAACAAAAAAAATTACTTATTGCCTTGCATTAAGAGCTATAAGTTAGCATAGCATAATTTAGACCGATTTTCAATTTAGTCTAGTGTCTTAAAACCACGCAATAATCTTTGTCGAAGGTAGTAACGCTAACAGTGTGCAAGTAAGTTAACTAATTATGCTTGGTGATTAATAGCAATGAATTGTACGATTGAATGGTGCCTAGGCGACAACATGTCATTCCGAATTCTGGCACAAGATCTGCTACTAGATGTCTCTCTTCTATAATCCATCTGCCGTATGTAACAGGTTAACAAATTACCTTGGCTATTCACATACAAGCACAATCATGAAAGCTTCAGTTCATCGATCCATCCATCCATCCATCCATCCACCTCTACAAATAAATAATATTACAAACGAATAAAAGTCAAGGTCACTTGTTATGTCATTGCAAAAACCTAGTCCTGGACTTGGTAGTTTATTTATAAGGACTATATAAAACTCTAAATCGCATAATTGAATCATCTGTTACTAAACTACATGACATTGCCAACCAACCTAAAAAAGTCCGGCACTTTGTAAGCAGATCCCAGGAACAATAAGTCACATCAATGAGGGCCCACAGATTCTAATTAACTAGGTAGTTTGTTTTTTTTTTTTCCTTCAAACATTAGAAACCAGTAGACAGGATAGATGCACAATAAACAATCACTTAAGGTTGGAAGGTTTGTTTTGTTTAGTTATTTGTTTTTTTGCCCAGATCGTATTGTCGGAAGAAGAGTCGTGCATCAACCAGAAGTCCACCACTGCCAAACAAACAACGGCAAGGAGCAACTAACTAACTACATGACAGAATTATTACTACTACAACTAAGCGTCATAGGATTGATTATATTTCCTCTTGTTTCTTTTTCTTTGGCCGTTCATTCTAAAACCTTGTTTGCACTTGCTACCGTATATTATTGTTACCAAATTTATTAGTAGAAACTAAAAATATAGCATCATAGCAAACAAAAACTTAGTTAACAAATAAATGCCAATAGTTTTTATTTGTGTTGTTTTGCTTGAGTCACTAATAATGATTTTTGGTGTCTAAATTCTTCTGTATTCTATTTTCCTTAGTATTTTTTTTTTGTGTATAACTAGGTACCTGAAAATTGCTTTTCTAATCGTTGCTTGTAATACCTATTTCGGAACATAGACGATGATTGTCAAATGCAGCATATGCACCGGCTGCTTTTGTCCCACTGCAGAGGTTGGGTTTTCTGCCCATAAAGGCTTAACCCAAACAACAACAAAAGCCTTACTTTGCCCAGTCAAGTAATCATCGGGGTCCTGTGTTATTATAGCTTACAGCTTTATCGGTACAGCTCGGGTTGCTAATAGTTGGACACCCTTGGTTATGGCTTATTCGCTTACAAATAAATATAGTTGCAATTCCTCTTAATGATACTTTTTTTTCTTCTTGTTTTTTTATAATCCTGTGATAACTATTAGTTATTGTTCAACTGTATATTATACGACCTTTAATTCTACGACAAACTAAAAAAGTTTTGTTTTTTATTTTATTTTATTATTTCGTTTTCGATTTTTATTGTTTTTACGACTAGAAATATACAATGGCTGCTTTTATTGATCCTATTCTCAGAGGAACTTTGTTCGTCTTCACCGTTATTGCTATGGGACTTATTGGTTCTTTGATCCAAGATGCTCCTCACCTTAACCCTCAAGTCAACTTTGGTATCTTCGCCACTGCCTTTGGTTTGGTTTTCGGTGTCTTTTACGGTTTAGGTGCTGCCTTCATCGAGATTTTGGCTTTCCCTATTGTCATTGCTATTATTGACTTCCTCAATTTCGTCTTCTTCTTCGCTGCTGCCACTGCCATTGCTACTGCTTTGAGAGTTCACTCTTGTACCAACGAAACTTACATTTCTAAGAATAAGATTGCTCAAGGTTCTACCAGTAGATGCAGAAGAGCTCAAGCTTCTATTGCTTTCCTCTACTTCTCTACTTTTGTTGAGTTGGCTTTGCTTGTCTACTCTGTCATCTCTGTTATCAGTGAGGGTGCTTTCTCTTTGCCCTCTGCTAGAAGAACTAAGGCTCCTAGAACTGGTATCCCCACCATGTCCCAAGTTTAAACAAAAGAGTTTGAGATTATTTTTCATGAAACTTGATTAAATTTATGAACAGAAAATATCAAAAAAAATCCAAAAAAAAATTATTAATTATCAATTGGAAAATCTCAAGATATAACTATTTTCTAATTATGTTATATCTCAACTCATTATTTATACTAGGATACCTCTCACACTACTGAAAGTCTTTCAACAATCGCTCTATACCACTACAAGTTGTTGGAAGATTTAATCTTAATCTTTAATCTTTTTATATAAAGAATATATGTTGCTTTACGAATGATTAGACAATAGGTCTTATCTAGCATATATATTCCTTTAAATTTTTTTTCTAATATCTTAATATTCTATGTAATTTATTAGCTCAACAAATTATGTTTCAACTAAGCTTCTTTTTTATTTTGGTATTGGTATAAGTCGGATACTATTGCTATTGCCAATTGTTTTATTTTATTTTTTTTCTCCTAAAAACTAATTTAAATGCATTGAATTGATAAACAATTAATTAACATTAATTAGTTAACTTAAATCAAACTGGTACTGCTTTTATATAAATTCCTTCAATACCTCAATGAACCAGCTTTTACAAATTGAGCACAACGCATCCACATTTGTTTATGAGATCCACCTTTAAAATTTAACCGCTTAAGAAATCCTGCTGCAGGCGTTCTACACCTTAATGCGTCTGCGCTCTTTTCGGCTATCGCTGTTCCATATTATGTCACAATGCATCATTTTGAATATTCACCAATACCATTCTAATTGCTTCATTCTTATATTATGGCCATCATTTGTTGTAATAATGTTTGACTTATGTGGTTTTCAACTGTAGTCGTGTAAATATTTATGATGATCTGTGCTAAAGTGTATTCCTGCTTATTTAGGTTTATCATCACCCAACTCTATTGTGCGCATTCCAACTGTAGAATCATATTTCTATGACCTATTTGGGCATTAAGGCCCAAATAGGATAACATTTTTGCATGTACCAGCCATCTATTATAATTTACTCCTTATTCAGGTTTAACCTATTCAATTAAATTACTATTACTATTAATTATATAAAAAAATGAGAAAAAAATATAAAAAATCAGAAAAATAAACACTAGCCTAAACAATTCTATAGATAATAGTCGAGAAAGAAATAAAAACATAAAAAAACAAGTTTTTTTTTTTTGTTTCTGTTTTGTTTTTTACTTGGAGCTCTTGAATAAACGTCTGAAAAAGCTAGGCTTCTTAACAGGAGAGGTCTCTTGACTAGCGGGGGAGCCAGTGTTTCTAAGACTAGTTCGGTGGTCAACATGCTCTGGAGTAGATGGCACAACAGCGGTGGCAGTTTGGATTGGAACAGCAGCTGGAACTGGCTTGGTAGATTTACCAGCTAAAGCAGCGGCAGCAGCTGCACTGGAATTAGGTCCAGAAGGAGTGGCCTTACCAGCTACTGAAGCAGCAGCAGTGTTAGCAGCAGTGGTTGCTGCACTAGTAACCTTAGCAGCCTCTTGAACAATTGGCTTTTTAATAGAATTGGCAGCAGCAGTAGCGCCTGATAATGAGGGAGTAGATTCGGGGAATGCACCAGGAATTGCCTTGCTAGGAGTGGGGCTACCACTAGTAGCAGGCACAACAGCAGGAGAAGAAGCAGCAGTGGTCTTTGAAGGAGTAGAGAAGGCCTTATTAACAGTAGGAACTTGCTTAACCTTGACAGGAGTAGCAGCAACCTTGGCAGGAATAGAGCTTACAGCAGCATCAGTGACATTGTTAATACCAGCACTAGTAGTTTGACTGACTGACTTAGCACCAGTGGAAATGGTATCAGTAGTCTTCTTTGCTAAATCAGCTCCACTACCGCTAAGGTTTTGGAGACCACTGCTAATGGGTTTAGCAGTTTCAGAAACTGAAGTTGCAATAGAAGATCCAGCTGCGGGAACGGCCTTGATAGCATCACCGGTAGTTTGAGTGACGGTCTTAGCAGTAGTGCTAGTAATATCACTGGCAGCATTGATGGTAGAATTAGTAGCATCGGAAACAGCCTTGACACCGCTGTTTAAAACAGATGATCCAGGAATAGGCTTGGTGACTTTAGCAATACCATCGCTGGCAGACTTAATACCATTATTGGCCAAATCGCTGGTGGCCTTGACAGCAGCATTAGCCTTATCGGTAGTGGTGGAGATGAAGCCAGAAGTAGCTTGTGTAGCAGCTTGGGAAGCATCGGAAACAGGCTTGGTAGCCTCAGCAGCATCATTAACAGCAAGCTCAGTGGTAGCGGGGATGGATTTTAATCCAACATCAGTAGCATCAGTAGATGTCTTTACAGTAGCACCAGTCAAATCGGTAGCATTTTGGGCAGTAGCATCAGAAAAATTAGAGGTATACTTGACAGCTTCTCCAGTGCTAGTAGCAGCAGATTTGGTAAGACCAGCGGCACCAGCAACAACTGCACCAACTGCACCAACTGCACCAGCTGCGATACCACCAAGCTTCAAATCCTTACTAGTGGCATTGTCTTCGTTATATAAAGCAGTGGTACTGGCAGCTTCATCAGATTGGTCAACGGAAGGACCAAGAGAGCTGGTATCAGCAGCAGCAAGACTAGCAACAGGAACAGCGGCAGAAACCTCAGAGGGAGTCTCAGCGGCAGGCTTAGAAGTGATCTCAGCAACAGGTTCGACAGAAGCAGCAGCAGGAGCAGTGAAAGAGTGGTTCTCGTTGTTGGAACTATCACGAACAATCTCTCTAGAGGTATCAACAAGCCAGTTACCGTCAACAACAAACTTGTACATATAAGATTTTGAAGGTTCCAAGTCGGAAATTAGTAAAGAATAAGAGGTTTCGCCATCGTGTTTAGCAGCTTGAGGCGACCAGTTGTTGAATTCACCAGCAACTTCGACCGAGCCATGACTGGCACCATCATCGTATGAAATAGTATGAGAAACCATTGCTGTCGTGTGAATATTGGGTCTACAAAAAAAAATATAAATTAGGTCTCGAGATGCTTAACTGGACACGATTTCTAATTTTTCCAGTAGTTAGGACCCTATAGGTATTAAACTCTATTGGAAAAAAATCTCGTAAATTCGGGGTAGCAGGCCGCAAATTAGTTGATAAATTATAATAAATTATTGCTAGTCCTCACCGAGTTCGTCCGTGCAATAAATTTAATAAAGAGCAAAAAATAGTCACAACCGAGTTTTAAATCTATTAGGACTCTTGATAAAATATTATCACCAGTCAACAAATAAATACGAATTTATTATTTAAAGGTCCGGAAAAGTAAATACGAATAACCAAATACTTTTTAAATGAACACAAAAAAGCAATCAGTTAATTAGTTGAAAAAAAAATGAAAAAAAAAAAAAAATCTGATTTCAAAGCACAGAAAATAATAAAAGGTCGAAACAAAGTCACCGTGCGGAAATTGTATGTAAATTGGGACTTTGGCGTACAGTGGCTGCAGACGACCAAATGGCTAACTAAGTTAACACCTAATTTTTACTTAATAAACTATGTCTCTGGCAGCGACCCGGGAGGCCCAATTTTAGCGGTAAAAAAATAAAATAAAAAATAAAATAAAATAAAATAAAATATACAATAAAATCATCTACTTAAAGATTCTAGAAAAACCACTGAAATATCTTGATAACTATAGATGATATTTGATGAATTTGTTAATTGTATTTGAAACATTTGTCACATAGTTTGCCGATATTATTAATCTAGACCTAATCATCCACAGTATTAACTATAATAAAAAGAACCCACCACAAATGGTCATATGTTAAAGCCAACGCCACGGTGAAGTATCAAACTAAAAATCAAACGATCTACTGGACCCTCGCTTAATAGAGAGCCGTATTATCGTTATGAACTGACATATGAATTTAACCGTGAAATTGTGAATGGTGGTGGCTGGTCCATTATTTGCTGGTTTTGATGCAGTAAGATTGACATTTCAGTGCAGCATGGTAAGGCAGCTAAGCGTGCGTATGGTCATGCTCGATGTAATGGACCGTAGAGTTCCATAGTATGCCATAGCGCGCCATATAGGGGGATCTCAGTAGCTATATTTATGTCGAGTAGGAGATCTTCTGCTAATTTCAAGCAAAAAGGGCCTGGAGAGTCCAATCATACAGTTGCCCACTGTCTTGGTGCATTTCAAGGGATTATTCTATTTTCATATACGAATTAGCATATAAACCATCTGAAATCAACATATAAACTATATAAAGTGTTCAAACCATTTTTTTTTATCTTGCCATTATATATTGTCCTCCTTTTTGAGGTTGATCGGTATAGTTTGAAGCAGCAACCTCTTGACATCACAGTACAAAAAAATTATTAAGAATAAAGCAATAAAGAAACAAAAGATGCGATGACGACCTCCTGGCTTATCCGATCATTGCATATTTGACACGCTAAAGTACAGTGGTTGCGGTAAGACTTGCTGCTTTCACGTAATGCCACTAACCCTCACGCTAGTTTAGATAAGTCTAGCGCGTTGATCAAGTGAAATAATAACAACCTGCTATAAAAAAGGTTATATTTGTACTCTGTTGGGTACATAGCTCAACAAGGCATCAGGGGATAAATACCCTGTCACAGGAGTTATCTGTAGATGCCTGTCGTTATATCCATTAGTACTCAGTAGTTTATGTGTTGACACTACATGTAATCTGAATCAGAATCTTAGGTATTCAAAAAAATCATCATGAAATTCCTGATCTTCAACATTGGCCCTTACCTGATATAAGCAACATAAATTTTTAGTAGCTACCCCTGAACTTAACAGTAAATATACGGTGTGTCTGAGGATTTATTTTATTATGATCTCATCAATTATAGTTAATCTATGGATTTATAATGAACTTCGTCTTCTTAATGGTTGGTCATTGTTGATAATTAGATTATGCTTGATAGTTTCTAGGTCTGAATCAGACAATCCACAATAGTTTTTGAAGTATTCAAAGACTCCACCATAGTCACGATTGATCATAGTGATGGTGCCCATCATAGCTTCAAATTTGCTTGAAAGCATCTGTAACATACCATTGGGATTCTTCCAATTGTCTTTTTCATGCTCAATGGCCTTCATGATCCGGGGTATCTCGTCTCGAAGACCAAATGTGGTCATCTCATACTCTCGGGCAACAACAGTAGGCTCCATGCCTAATAATAGCAGAATTAAAGCACAAATTACACCAGTACGATCTTTTCCAGCTGTACAATGAATGATAATTCCATCATCAGGTCGGTCCCTGAGATGCAGCATAATTTGACGATAAGAAGGACCAGCTTTGTCAAGAATTTCTCTATATGCTTCTTCAAACCCTCTAATAGGATCAAAGAAGTTTTCATATCTCTTTGCAAGAACTTCAGGAGACAAATCTTGCTGCTTGAATACTGGAGTCCATCTTACATCAACTCCAGGAATAACTGCAGCACCGACTCTGTTTCTTTCAGTTTCTGATCTCAAGTCGAAAACAGTTTTGATGCCCAAGTTAACTAAATCTCGCTTGCCAGTATCAGAAATTCCTGACAAGTTGGCACATCTAAATAATATTCCTGGCCTTATAGATGTGGACTCTTCACTAAGTTCATAACCTCCAAAATCTCTAAAGTTTGAAACACCTTCAATTTCCTTCCATCTCTTAGATAAACCAGCATATCTATTAAGCTCCATAAACCTTGCTCTCTCCGCATCTTCATGGAACCAATCAACAACCAATTCAGTTACGACAGGGTTATAATTAGCTCTTTTTTCACCCTCATGCCTGGGAGCACCGTAGAAGTTATGGTCAGCATCTCGTATAAGCTTAAGCTCATGTCGATGTTTGAACAAGTTAGCAAACTTTGCACAATCAGTAATATCAACAATATGATCCTTGACTCCATAGATACTATATATATATGTATCACCACTGATTCCCCTATATCTAGCGGGATCAGGTGAACTTACATTTCGAGTCTCTTCCAGAGGGATCCAAGTCTCGGGGTAAGAGCCATGTCTATTGATTCGGCTGTAATAACCACCAATCTCTTCAGCATTTGGGTATTCTCGTTTAATTCGGGCCAATAATCCTCCAGTAGTATATCTACTTGAACAATTGACTATAGTCGGGATATAAATCTTATGACTATTTTGTCGCAATAAGGTCCACTCGAATACTGCTAAAACTCCTCGACTATGAGCAACAATACCTTCTAATACATAGCGCTTTTGTTCGAGCAAGTAATTCAATACAACAGCATCTAAATCTTCTTGATCTGCCTCTAAAGTTCTAGGGTGAGTCTTTCCAGGTGCTATATTTGACCCGGGGATAACAATATCCGAGCTTTCTCCACAGTTTCTAAAGTCAAATCTAAAAGTATACAGTCCGTGTACCTCTGCTAGTTTTCGTCCAAGCTCTTGCTGGTAGCAATAGTCCTTATGACCTCCAAATCCATGACAAATCACTACTACTCGTCCTGGTCGATCTTTGTTGATATGAGCTGGGCTCACCAGGGTACCAACGACAAAATTGCCTTCAACCTTGAGAGGAATTTTGACCTTTTCTTCGGAATATTCAATAGCCATTTTTATCTATTTTATAGATCCATCTATTTTTCCGGAAACTAGGATATTATTTGTTGGAATAGACGGTGCTACAAAATATTTGAGATTTGCAAAAAATCTTCGGGTTGGATGGTATTAATATAATAGTCAGATAGGTTGTTAGCATGCTTTGCAGGCCATAAGGGTTCCGACAATTTTAGTGCCGACATAAGGTGTTTCCAGCCGAGCACCTCATCTACCTAAGCCTCTAAGTCGGCTTGTGCTGTATGAGATCTCAACCGGGGGAATTACCCACCGAATAATATCAATTAATTAAGTTGGTCTGTAAATGGCTGCTAAGCGCTAAATCTTAATCTTATTTCAAGTTTGTTTGTGTCCTTTATCTGTTTGAACATTTGTTCAGTAAGTGAGTCCAGTGTGTGAGTTTGCTCATTGCCTACGGCGCTTCTGTTCTCAATAAGTAAGATAATTCATTCAGAGGTTTAGTAGTAACAACTAGTTTATATAAGCATCTTTCCCTATATCTGCTTGAACTTCTTCTCTCCTTAATACTTCTATGTAATCTTTCTGTTGTTGTTATAACAATTATAGTACATAATAGTGGGGTAAGCTTGAATTTTAACTCCTGTTACTCTGGTACGTAACAGTAGTTACCGCGTTCTCGAAATCTTAATGCTGACTATAAGTTAAGTTATCAGGCCTGCACAAACGGGCCAACGCTTAACGTTAACAGCTAAATGGCTAAGTAGAGGCTGCGCTGTGTAGTGGGCCGTGTGGTTACAACACCACGAAATTGACTCGGTCTCTGTCCTCACTATCAACGCGTGAACCCTAACATCTGGTGAAGTAAAGTAAACATGATGTCTTTTTCCTCTAAGCCAACAATAACTATTTTGATTTTTGTAGTAAATAACTAGCAAGATGCCTAGACCTCAGTTAAGAAGAACTGTTAAACATCGTGCTCCTGTTGATCCTATTGCTAGTCCTAGAAGGACCAAAAGACGAAGTACCGACAAATCTGAAAAAGGTATAAATTTAGACAGCCCAACAAAGGCAGCTCTGATAGATCCAAACCAAGAAAACCAGACTCCTAAGTCTAATATTATTCCTAAGAACGATAATACTGGTGCTAAATCTCCTGTGAGGTATGGAATGTATATTGACAATCTGACAAATATACAAAGCAGTTCTGCTAGTGACAACATTCAAACTTCTCCGTCTCCTAAACGAACTTTTCGATCACAAACTTCTAGCCATCTAGCAGATCCTCTGTCATCGGATCCATTTGGCTTTAATGATATCATAGACATAAAACCAGTAGGCCATCCTGTCTCTGTGTCTATTCCAGATACTTCTTTCGAGATCTATGAAGATGTCAGTTCATCACCCACCAGAGATCATTCTGACAATGAGCTTGCTTCGTCGCCACCTATCTTTCCTATAAAGCAAAGAACAGTTCAAGATACGAAGGCTTTACGACCGTTAAGCTATGACGATCTTATCAGTAGGATGCCAGAACCTTTGAAACTGAAGACATCAAGGAAGTCGTCTGAAGAAATATCGTCTGGTATATCAGATTCAAGTCATGAACCAAGTCGCCCAAATCAAGCAAGAAATCGATTAAAGAAAAAGTATGGACATGCCCGAAAGTCAAGTGTTGGTCAAAGAGAGGCAGAAGTTGCCAAGGAAGAATATCAAGAACCTAGCTCCACTGAAGATGATGAAGAGAGGCGTAAGAAAATAGAAGCTACTATAAAGAAGTTTCAAGAAATTGATGCATTTGAACTAGAAGAAGAAATCATTTTATCAAGTCAATCTAATTAAAACTTTCTTTTATCATTTTCTTATTTATATTTCTACATCTTTTGTTTTTTAGTTATTATTATTATTACTATTATTATTATTATTTGATGGGTTATGATTTACGATCTTTTATATATAACAAGCTTATGACCATTATTATTATTATAATTATTATTATTATTATTATATTATTCCATGAACTATCCTATGCATGTATAAATTATAAAAAAAATAGAGAGAATTGTCATGTCAAAATCACATACAAAGTAATTTTTTGTGAACAATACAAACAAATTGAATTGTTCGGTACAATTTTTACATCTTAGGAAGACTCAATGGCCAATCCGTAGACCGGGGGTTTTGAAGACTCTAAGTTAATGTCCAAAGCTTTCAAAGCAGCCTCAGTTTCCTTAACTGTCAAGCTTTCGGGTCCATTTGTTAAAGGTTCATCAATGTTTTCAACATGCCCGTTTTTGTCGTTACTATCATTACTGTTATGCTGTTCGTCATCTTCTTCCTCCTCATCTTCTTCCTCTTCATCATCAAAATCGTCAGCTTCATCTACTGCAGTAGTGGAGCCATTTTCATCCTTATCCTTGCTATCAGCTTTAAGCTTTGATTTATCTTTTGTTGGAGATCGGATTTTTATATCTCCGTTAGCTTTCCGTCGCTTTTCATCACGCTTGTGTCGATAAGACTGAAGAGGAGATTGTTGACCATCATGGTATAATCCCATATGCGAGCCTAAATCTAATCCACCTGGACTAGTAGCACCATGGCCATGGCTACCATAAAGCTGTTGCAACTGTTGGAATCTAGCTTGATCAACTGCTGCTGCAACTGCTGCTGCATACATATACTGCTCTTGCTGGGCTTGTGATAAGTACTGTGCTAAGACTTGGCTACCAGAGGTATTGGTCAATCCGGGAGTAGTACTCAAGCTGGTACAACTGTCAAATCTTCTGACATTGGAATTGCTTTCTTCAGACTCGACAGGGCTTCCAATCATTGAACTGGGGGCTCCACTAGCAGAACCGTTAACGTGAGGAGAACCAATTTGAGATCCACTAGATTGAATACGAGGAGGGTTACCGCATCGATCTTTTCCAAAATTGATCTTAAATTGTTTGTACTCTTCCTTTTCTCTTATGCCCTCAATAGCTTTGATAGCATTAGTAATATCAGTGAAATTAACAAAAGCACATGACTTTTCAGGCAAAAAGTTGATCTGTTCAATTTCACCAAACTCAGAGAAATCTTTTCGAAGTTTAGTCTCTGGCCAACTATCATCAATGTTTCCAATATAAACATTTCTAGAAGCACCAGCAGTAACTGCCAAAGAAATAGCATTCATTAATGGACCAGAATGTTTACCCCAACCAACCTTAAGTCTACGGTTATGTATGGATAAACCTTGAAGATTAGCCATTGCAAAGAATTGAGCAGCAGCTGTAGGATCAATAAAAGTAACAAAGCAAATATGACGTTCGGGGAAATATCGAATATTATGTAGTAAACCACCCCTAACAACATTACAGATCTCCTCAGTAGTAGTTTCGGGATGGACATTACCCAAATAAATAGTACGATTTCCAATGTTATTAGCACCACCAGCAGTTGTTGCAACAGCTACAGCAGCAGCAGATTGTTGAGCCAAAGCAGATGATAGCAACTCTCTATCAACATTAGCCAAAACATGTTCATATCCAGGAGCAATACCAAGATATTGAGCAGCATTTTGTTGTTGAGTCTTTGAAATATATGCACATCTATCCTTACCATAGAATACTTTTCGTTCTTGCCATTCCGGTAAAAGCTGAAGCTGAGCAACGGCTTTAGTAGCAGCAGCAATACTAAGGAAATGAACAAACGCGATATTCTTCTCAGAAACAAGTTTTATAGTGTCAATAGGTCCAAATTTTGACAAATCCTTCAAAATCTCCTCTTCAGTAATATTTTCAGGAAGACTACCTAGGTATACATTTCTTGAAGCACCATCATGAGCAACCGCAAGTGAAACAGCAGTGGGAACAGGAGATGAACGACCCCAACCAACCTTAATATCTTGACCGTTAATACTTAACTTCTTTAACACAGCATCAGCATGAAAATGAGCAGCAGATGAATGGTCTAAAAAGGATACAAATGCACAATTCTTTTCAGTAACCAACTTTATACACTCAATTACCCCTGATCGAACATGGTTTAAGACTTGTTCAGCAGTAGTATCAGCAGGAATATTACCCAAATACACGGTACGAGAATGGTTTTCAATGTCAAGCTGCTGTTGAGAGCCATAATATTGATGCTGAAAATAAGCAGCAGCCGCGACAGCAGCAGCAGCATTATTTTGTTGATGCTGCTGTTGATGTTGATGATGGTGAACAGCAGCAGCGGCAGCAGCAGCAGCAGCAGCATGATGTTGGTGATGATGAAACTGAGGAGAATTAACAGCGGCAGCGGCAGCTGCTGCTGCTGCGACAGAGGGAGGACCAGGGAATGAACCGAACTGAGTCATTGCGGGAGTACCAGGTTGGAAAGGAGAACCTAACAATAATTGAGAAGGTAACATCGAACTAAATTGCATGTCGTATTGAGTTATAGGGGAAAATGGTGTAGATGATCCGGTAGTCGATGCAATCATTATTAGAATAAATAGTGGTTTTTAAAAATAAAAACTAAAATATCACAGGGGTTAGACAATAAAGATGAACACAGGACAACACAACCTTAGAATCTATATTGATAAACAAAAAAAATTGATGAAAACAATAAAATCAAATATTAACAAAAGAGCGACTGAAAATATTTGAAATTTTCAAGGGTTTTTTTTTTTTTTTTTTTGGTTGGTGAAAGTCAAACAACAATAACACACTCACACAATAAGTTAAAGACGCGAAATTAGCACTAGCTTATGTTAACAAGATTCAGTTAATTTCAACTTAAACTCAATATATTTTCAGTTAATCCAAACTTCTTGTGTAAAAAAATATTGTCAGTTATTATTTATAATATTGTTTCTTGTTATTGTTAAACTGGTGGCTTTCGTTGGCTATTGTACAAAAAAAATACCTATGCTTTGATAAATCGAGACACCGATACTTGAAACACTGATTTTTTTGTAACAAAAAACAAATAAAAACTAAATCAGTACAATAAAATAAAACGAAAGCAAAAACACTAGTTGACCCCCTTTTTTCAATAATCCAAAACAAATGTCTTTTTTATTCCAATAAAAAATCAAAAAGTACCGATGTAGAAACGAATAGGATAAATTGTTAATTATAAATAAAAGAAGTAAAGAAATAAACAACCAGAGAAATAAGAAAAAAAAATAAAAGAGAAAGAAAAAAAAATCCCTAGAGCTTAATAACCTGTTCTTTTAACGAGTGAAAAAAACAAGAAGATATTAGCTACCAAAATATCGAAATTCGAGGAGGTTGAAGAGAGATGATGAAGAAAGGTCGATAAATATAGAACGAAGAAAGTTCCTGGTATAGTGTGCATTTAAGGCTATTAAGATGGAGTGTGTGCCGTCTATTTTTGTGCGGTGTGTGTGGGAGGTAAGCAGTGGTAAGGCAAGCCTTAGGTAAAACCAATCCCTACCCAGTTGGGACCACTTTGTGTGTCAAGCCAAATATTACGCTCATCATCAAACTCTAGCCGTCCTGTTCAGCCAGCTGGCACTGACAGGTATTTTTTTTTTTTTCTTCTTTTCACCCCCTAACTTTTTGTGGCCCCTAGGGTGACTTCCCCCTCCATAGGGCCTCCTCCCCCGTAACAGGACGCTTGAACGTGTGCGTATTCAAGTCCCTATCTGTAAAACCCAGCAAAGTTAACTTGGTTAACTTAGTTGGTAAGTGCTCTCGTACCAGAAGGGTATTATGGATGACCTTATTTTGATAATGAAAGGGGATTCAAAATGAAGACAAAAATTTTGGATTGAATATCTATATATTATTGATCATAATATATCTAGCATAATAAATTAAAAATTAATATTTCAAGCACTCTATAGTATTAAAAATGACAATAAAAACTATTGTGATGTAGTTAGGAGCTAACTTAAGTTAACTAAGTAGCATTAACCCGCATGCATATTTAGCGCTTTGGCTAGCAATAATTTAACCTGTTAACCATGTAGAAATCTATAAATATTATTATTAGGCTACTATGACACAGGGGACTACTCTGCCAGAGCCCGCTCTACATGTTAAAAGATTTTAAATGTTTGTTGTTTATTATTATTTTAATTTTACTCCAATATATAAATAGAGGTACAACCATTTTAATTGCTCGTTGCCTGGCCACTCGTCAATAATCACTATGAGCCCCTTCTACGAAACGGGTCTTGGCCCTCGAGCAGGCTCATTAACCTTCCTTGCCAGGCTGAGCTAGCACAATAGACTTAAAACGCCAGAAGTTTGTTTTTTTTTTTTTTGACTTTACGCTGTAAGAACAAATAGCTGTCATTATTAACCAGCTTCCAATGTCACCATAACCATATTACTTGCTATTAAAGTTAAGTTTATATTTGAAACGCACTAATTAACGTAAATTTACAGTCACGGACAGAAGCCATTTTAGGGGTAATATCGGACATGATGTCGAGCCACTAGTTACTTTGTTGGTGATAACCCCTGTGTGCATAGTCTTGCATGACATCAAACACAAAAAAAAATCCTTACCAAGAGGACAACGCCCTTCGCTCATATCAACCAAAAAATACCCACTAACTTAAACCGCCTTTGGATATAATACCCGGTTCAAAAAAGCCCAAGCTGTTTAATGAGGCAGCATCTGGGCATAATTGATACGCCTCTATTTTTTTTTTCCTTTTTTTTTTTGTATAACCAGTAGTTTGTCCAATAAGGATTTTTTAATATAACCTATTTTTTTGTAACGACTATAGTTACAGTACTCTATATATTTCCATAATATTTAGCCGTTTTAGATCTATTTTTTTTTTTGCTACTTTTTAAATAACTTGTATTCTGAAGTAGGTTAGTGCTAACTAAGTTAGTTAATTTTTTGCACCGAATTGTACCGATGCTGTAGGGTTCCGTTAACTTGGACGGGTTTCTCAGTATTGATACATTAATATCAGCCAGGGGTTACCAGAAATTGGGCCTACAACGTTTCGTCGACTAAAATAGTTTAATGGACATTCTGCGCGTGCCCAGCTTAGAAAAAAAGCACTGGCAGTTTATAGGCGGATCTTTGGTGAGCTTTTCTGCCATTAAAATTCTGACCTAATTCTTGATCTGGCAACTAAATAGCCTAGCTACTATTTATAACCTAGTGCTTGATTTTTCTCACAAATTTGTAAATCGACTTACTATAAATGGTTCTTTGTTATTTGTCAACCTACTGTTAACCGTTCTATGTAGAGCTACTGTAGTATAATTATACATCATTGTAGTTCTCCTGATTCCTGAATTTCTCTGCCCTGTCTGGTAATTACCGGCACTGTACCCCTGGATCCTAAACATTAGTATTTGCCTTGACAACCGGCCGATACAGCCAGATCCTCTGTACAGTTATATAATACTTTTAAATAATAATAATATATATATATATATAATAAATAAATAGATTCGTTACAATTATAATTGGTTATACCTGGATGATTCCTTAGTCCTATTCCATTTGAATTGGTCAACTTGCTTATCACAAACTGCCGTATGAAATACCAAATATAAATCATGTACTATTAGGTGATATCCCCTGTATCACCTATAGACCGGTCGTCAAAGACCCTTCCAATAGCGTCGACTGGCCGAATATATCTCTAGATCAACTTCTGTGGCCACGCATATGTGTGATTCGATACGTCACGCTGTTTAAGTCCATAACCTATTGTCATTACAGACATGTGCGTCTATGTAATTACGACATTGACGTATTTTTAATTTTTGGTAATCTAGTTATGATGAACTACTCAACATTATCTCACGCGCCAATGTTGTTGTAGACGAAAACAGGGGTGCTTGGCTTCTGATCTCATGTAAAACTAATGAATTTAATATCTCACTGCTAGCACCGTGGTTTAGGCTTTATTCTTCATCTGAGTCGTCGTCCGTATCATCCGTATCGGCGATATTCGTATTTGTAATGGTTTCAAACTGATTGTGTCCCGATTCTAGCTTTATTGCTACCTGGTCAGTGCCATCTGTGTTACTGCTTTCATTCAAATCGTTAGCATCTTCGTCGGCATCATCTCCGGTGTCGTCTGCAGTATGTTCGCTATCAGTTCTTCTTTCTTCTTCGATGGTGTGAGAAATCTCTGCTTCTATCTCATTCTTGACTTCTTGAGGCACTTCTTCTCTTTTACGCTTTTGGGTCATCTGTGATCTCTCTCTTTTAATATCATCATTTGGTGGTGTTTCCTGGTTTGAATCTTCGTTCATGTCTTCGTCATCCTCATCGCCATGATCAATGGGCATGTCTCCTGTATATCCTGCCAGTTGAGATATTTTTTCCTTTTTTGCATTTAATATCGCTGCAAATCGGCTGAATAGTTGTTGGTCGTATTGTTTCTTTGCATCGATCAATTGTTGCATCTGCTTCTCTTGGTTCTGACCATTTGCGATCTCAACTGCAAGTTGGTTATTTTTACTTTCTAGTACTGCTAGTATTTCTGTAACAGCTTCTAACGGGTCGATTTTGGTAGATGACTTGAGGATTGTTATCTCTCCTAAGCGCATTGATAGTCCACCTAGAGATTTCCCTAGCGATTTTTTGATGAGTATTGACAGTCTATTGTCTGTGGTACTGCAAGAGATTTCTACATTGTTGTATTTTTCTTTTGTGTTTCCTTCTATTTCACCTAGTAATATCCAGTCTGTAAGGTCTTGCCATTCGTCGTCTGTCATTGTGTTCTTCTCGTCTTTGCATTCGATCAGTGCTGACCTGGTTAGAGTCGTTTCAAACTTGGCGCTCCAGTCAACGTAGGTCGCCTTCAACTTGACCGATGATTCTAGACCTCTGGAGCTTTCAATTAGTACGCCACCACCTGGTAACTTCTCATTTCCGATTGAGAATGCCCATGTTATATTGTTCATTTTATCGTAGAGTATAAAATCAGTGAGCTATCTCACCATTTAGCGCTTATGTAACTTATGGGGTTTGTTGTGGTATGGGTAGTGATGTCCGTGATGTGCTGTGACCACTTATTTTTCTAAATATTACTGTGGTCTATTTCAGTATAAAGTGGATACTTTTTTGTATGTCTATTTATATGGTTGATAAAGTTCGTTTCTCCCCTTTTTGGTGGTATTTTGTGTGTTCAGTCCTATTCTTTTTCTTAAATGATGATACTAATGTTACCGGTGTATGGAACATATATAGTAGTAGTGTATGGTTCCTAAGTAGATGCTGTACATAAATTGTACATGTAATGTGCAGATTTTCGTCCAGAATAAAGAATACAGAATTATTATTGTATTATTAATATTACCACTACGTTGGAGTTCATTTGACTTACAAATACAGATACATGCAACAAATAATGCAAAATAGCTGGATAAAAATATAAATATGAACTAAATGATATTAGTATAAAACTATAAACAGACACTATTATAAAAAATTAACAATAACAATAATAATAAAAGTAATAATATGACAACATATACTAAAATAACGTCATAGTAATGATAACATCAAATATATCTATAGAGCATGTAAATCATAAAACTATATCTAAAATAACTCATATGTACCCAAGGGACAGGAGTTGCTATCCAAATAATCAAACGACTAAAATCAAACATACAAGAACATTGACATTTTTGATATTCTAATTTGATTATCTCATTGAATCATAGAGTTCGAATCTTAATTTTGCTGTTATATGTCCCCACTCGCGTGGTTTACTGTCCGATCCAGGTAA
>JAJMBN010000136.1:0-43766 GCA_030572735.1 Sugiyamaella mastotermitis
GCATAAGGGCTAGGTACTCGTTAAGCTAAGACAAATTGTTTGCAAAAGTACGTTAATAATGTTGATCCGAGTTGGACACGCGGCTCACTTAGAGAACAACGAGTTTACCCGGCCTTCAATACTTCGTCTTTACTAAATTGCGAACAATAAGACCTAGGAAGGTTATTTATACAAATCATCAAATTTCAAACAGTACAAAAAAAGATGTCTGACAGTGATGACGATCTCCTTGCTCTTGCTGGAGCTGGATCCGATGGGGAATTATCTTCAGATGACCAGTCTGTAAAGAAAAGTAGCCGTAAACGAAAAACCATTGAATACGATGCTGAGGATGAGAGCGAATCATCGGGAGCTACTGATGAAGATGACGAAGCAACAGAAGAAGAAGACTTATTTGTCAACCCATATCCCTTAGAAGGCAAATATAAGGATGAAAAGGACCGAGATTATCTCGAAGGATTGCCAGAATTTGAGAGAGAATCGATTATTTTCGAGCGTACTCAAGAAATGCAACTATATAATGAACGGAAATATCTTGCTCAAAGAGCCCGTGAACAAAAGCAAGGAAAGAAAGCTTTAGAAGCATCGGCAAGAAGAAGTTCTACTAGAGACAAGACTGTATCACAACCTAGTACCAAGAAGAACAAATTGTCAGAATTGAAGAAGAAGCGACAAGAAAAGCACATTCGCACCAAATCACGGGCTGAAGGAGTTGAATTGCCATACCAACAAGATGAATCGGACGAAGAGGAGGAAGACGAAGAGGAGGAAGACGATCTCTTAGACGAAGAAGAGAATCTAGATGAGTATGAAAGTGAGAGTGAATCTCGAAGTAAACGAAGCTCGAGAAGAAGAAGAGATGATCAAGTTGAATGGGCAGACTCTAAGCCTCAAAAAGATATTACGTATGAAGACCTTAATAGAATTAGATTTGGAAAGTCTCTTTTTGCTAAATTCGCACATAACCCTGGATTTGAAGATGCTGCTATAGGATCATTCGTTCGAGTTAATATTGGATATAACCGTGAAAAACAGACATATATCTACCGGGTTTGCCAAATCAAACATTTAGTACAATCCAAACCTTACACATTTTTATCACGAACTGTTGATCAGAGCTTGGTAGTCAGTCACGCTGCTAGCGAGAAGAACTTTGAAATGGGTATTTGTAGTGATAAGCCATTTACTGAGGAAGAATTTAACGTTTGGAAACGGGCTATGGAACAATCTGGCTTAACTATTCCTTCTAAGAGAAAGGTTGATAAAAAGTATGAAGAACTAAAGGCTATGCAATCACGAGTATTGACGTCTGAAGAAATTAATGATATGATTAAGAAACGTCAAGACCTGTCTGGAAGTGGATTAGGAGCAAATGTTGTTATCGAAAAGTCTGTTTTACAGCAGCAAAGAGCTATCGCTCTTGAAAATGGCTTATATGATGAATTGGAATCCATTGATCGTAGAATCGATGATTTGGACCGTCAGCTGACTAAGAATAAGAAGCGATCTGAATTAGACAAGTTGGCGAAGGTTAATGAAAGAAATAGACGAGCCAACCTTGATGAGATCAAGAAAGCAGAATTGGTAGCCGCTGAAATCAGGAGAAAGGCTGAACAGGAAAATAAGAATACTTCTTGGAACCCATTCAATAGATTGAAGACCAGTGCCCGTATTTTCTATGGATCAAAGTCTGCTACACCAGCATCGGATGAGGACGCTAAGAACATCAAAGCTGCTGAAGAAGCTGCAAACAATAAGCTAAAAGAAAAGAAGGTATCTCGAAATTTGGACGATTTGATTGCAAGTCTTGATATTCCTCTTGAGATTGAAATCTAATCTGAATGAGAAAAATATCTTCGTTTGTATGATTATGTATTGTGTGTATCTATTTAATTTAATCTGATTGTTTGTTGTCCATATACTATATGCAGGATTTGGTTAAATAATTCGCCGCATGAAATTTCAACCATCCTTTTATCTTAAATTACAAAATGGAAGACGTAAAATTAAATCCATCAAAGCTTGGAACCAGACAATACTGGGATGAATTTTATAAACGGGAGCTTGGGAATTTTGAAGAAAATCCAGCCGATACTGGAGAGTGTTGGTTTTCAGACTCTGATGCTGAGGACAGGATGATCCAGTTCTTAGTTGATGTAGCAGAAGATGGCGAGCTACCTGAGGTTGTAAATTTCTCAGATACCACATTTCTTGATTTAGGAACTGGAAATGGGCATTTATTGATTTCAATCCGAGAGGCTGGATTTAATGGGAATTTGAGTGGGCTAGATTATTCTGGTCCTGCTGTTGACTTTGCTAAAAGTGTGGCAGATAGTCAAGGTATTGAGAAAATTAACTTTAGACAGGTGGACTTTTTAACATCTGATGAATGGAATAGTGATAAACAAACTTGGGATGTTATACTTGACAAAGGTACTTTAGATGCTATTGCACTTTCATCCAATACGTATAATGAGAAATCTGGAGTTGAGCAATATGCATTAGCAGTTAGGGACATGGTTAAGAAGGGAGGCCTGTTATTCATTACATCTTGTAACTTTACCCAAGAAGAATTAATATCTACAATTATTAACAAATCTGAAAACCAATTCAAGGTTTGGAAGGATATCAAATATCCAAGTTTTCAATTTGGTGGTGTAAAGGGTCAAACTATTTGTTCAGTTGCTTTTGAAAAACTTTGAGATAAAGAAAAAAAAAATGAAACATATCTGTACAAATAATATTACGAACTAATAAATGGTAGTCATTATCATTAAATTAAGCAAGTATATTTATTCTTGAAGTTTGACCATGTCGGAGATGCTATCAAACAAAGTTGCAGCAAGGTCCTTGTTCGAACATTTAAGAGCATATTGATGAGGAACATCTCCTTCAAATCCTGTTACTCTTATGAATTTTTCACTAGCAAGAGAACTCTTCATTCCAGTTAGAATATCTGTAGCTTTTAGAATTGGAAGGTTTAATATAACTCGTAGTACTGCATCTGATCTCATAACCAATCTTGCTTTTGTACCTTCTCGTTGCTTATTGACATGGAGTGTACCAGTACCTCTTTCTTTCCAGCCACCAGAAGTCTCAGTGAGATTAAGAGCATAAAGTCTTGCTCGACATGAAAATACCGATACCTCTGATTCTTCTCCAGTTTCAATTTCTTTCACTTGTAATGGCTTCTCTACCTGAACATAAAGATCGTCTCGAGACTCGTCTCTTTCCGCACTTCCTTCACCATCATTATCAGATTCGGCTTGTTGGCCAAATATACTGGTTGGTACTGGCTTTGTGGTTTCTTTTGAATCTTCTCCCCAAGGGTTTTCTTTAGCTTCTGAGGAACCAAATACATTAGAGCCAAATGAAAGACCAGAACCAAATACAGAAGGTCGACTCGAAAAGGAACCTGACCCAAATCCACCAGATCCAAATGTCGTACCAGATCCAAATACACTACTTCCAAATGTGGTTCCAGAACTAAAAGTTGAACCGTTTGAGCTCTTGGCCCCTGTAGGCTCAGTTTTTGAATCTTCTTTGTCTTCTTTAGGTTCTTCATTCAATTCTTCCTTAGGCTCCTCTTTATATTCTTCGCTAGATTCTTCTTTAGGTTCTTCTTTAGGTTCTTCTTTAAGATCTTCTTTAAGTTCTACTTTAATTTTTTCTTTCAGATCTTCTTGAAGTTCTTCTTTAAATTCTTCTTTAGATTCCTCTTTAAGTTCCTCTTTAGATTCTTCTACTGAAGGCTCAGTTTCCTCTATATTTTGAACCTTTGTAGTTGTTACATCAATGTCTTTACTTTCCTCAGCTTCGACAGCCTCGACGGCATCATTAACATGAGATTCTTCAAATTTTTCTTCTTCGACCCCATTGTCCTCTGTAGTTTTACTTTCAGTGCTGTTCTTTTCTTCTATTTGAGGCTTCCCAGTCGAAGTTTTAGATTCTCTATCAACAACAATTTCAACAGTTGCCACTTCTGCTTCTTCAGACTTTTCAGCCTCAACTCCAATCTTTTCTCCATTTTCAACAGAGCCAGAAGCATCTCCAGAAGCATCGCCAGCAACATCTGTAACACTTTTTTGTCGCTTCAACTCGGGCTGTGGACTGGTATTTGATTGAGCAGCGTCGTCGTCACTGACTTCTTCTCGCGACCTCTTAGATCCTGCCATATTGCTGCTGATCTACAATTACAATGCCAATTTCAAGCCTAAGAAATATTTATAAAGTCTTTTACTAGCAAATACGCGGGAAGGAGATATTGGCTATCCTGGTAAATTGATGTCAGTTTCTGTATCCAATTCAGTGGCTTGTGAAAAACAATGGATCCGCCTCACCCAAAATACTCCATCATATTTACAAGGGTTAGGGAGCCGAATAGTGAAGGAGAGGTTCTAACCAGGTTATCGGATTTACGGTGTGAAGGTAAAAAGGTTGAATAAAGTTAAAGTAATCGAATATTAGAAAAAAAGATAATAAGAATGAATAAAAGAGTGCAAATTGGCAGTGTCGGTATTATGACGGCAGGGAGTTGCTTAGATTATATCTAGATAAACCGTATGAACTACCTACTACTGGTCAACAGACTGTGATAAAAGTTCCTGATAACTCCATAGTTATGGAACTAGAATTTAACGAATACATCACTTTTCATTTCGACTAATGTGCTATATAGTGTTATTCTACTACTGTGGCATCTACCATCTGGTAATGCCTCAAGCAGTATAGATATACACTTCATAGTAACTGTGTTAAGGGCACACACTGAAGATGATCCACACTTCAACAGGTTCTTCGTAAAGAATTCCTCATATCTAGATGATTAAGTCATTGAAGTTAAATACCAGATTACTGTCGCTAACTTAACTTAATAGTTGAAATGTTCTCGCAGTTACTGTATTGTATGTCCGACACTGTATTGTTTATTTACCTATGTCCCAATTAGGCCACAGTACAGGTATCAACAGTCAACTTTAAATTAGCCGCATCACCGTACTACTGTAGTAATAGTAGCTAGTTAGTTCAAGTTTATCATCAATTTGGCTTTAGATTTGACATTTTACAATTATTCAATACCCATCCATATAATATGAATAGATCAGTTAGCACAGAACAAGCCAAGCCTGATTCAGAACAGTCGAAGCTACCGACTCTCCCAGTGTACTTACGACTGAAACCCCGCATGGTAAACAACAATAATGAACCATTCTTAGAATTAGCATCAGGACAAAATGAGGTCATATTGAAGCCATTAAAAGAAACAAGAAATAAGACTAAAGAGGTTTTTGGATTCAGTGGAATATACCGCGAGAGTAGTAACCAAATGGATGTGTACAAAAGTTCTGTCCTTCCTTTAGTTGAAAATGTCGTGAAGAATAAAGGTGACAGTTTACTATTTACCATGGGATCCACCGGATCAGGTAAAACCCATACAATCCTAGGATATAATCAAACCCCTGGAATGATTCATCTAAGTATTGACACAATTTTTAGATCAATCCAGAAAAAGATTATTGAATTTGAAACTGCAGAAGCAGTTAGTGATGAAAAGTCGCACCGAACTTCACAAGCCATTGAGGCTGGTATCCTCGTTGATTGGTCTTCAGGTAGTAACAACAATGTTGTGTATCGAAAAATACACCCAGGAAGTTTAAATTCCGAAGATATTTTTAAAGTGAGTGATAAATATAAATATGGTGTCTATTTATCAATGGTTGAGATTTATAATGATCGTATTTTTGACCTTTTTGAAGAAGGACGACCAAGCCAAGCTTCCCAAGCGGGTGGATTCTCTCATAAAAAGACTTTGAACATTAATACCGATCCAAAAACTGGAAGAACATTTCTTCCAGATGTGAAAAAGATATTTGTTGCTGATAGAGAAGAAGCATTTAAGACCTTAGATCATGGGTTTGCTCTTCGAGCTGCTCATGCAACTGGATCGAACCAGACATCTAGTAGATCCCATGCATTTGTAATGATTGAGCTTAAACGAATTGCTCTTGGAAAAGGAGCTAGTCAGATTAAAGATGCAACTATTACAACTACAACGTTAACTATTGCAGATCTGGCCGGAACAGAAAGAGTTAAGAGTGCTCGTACTATTGGAGATCGACTTGCCGAGAGTGGAGCTATCAACAAGTCGCTAATGATTCTCAGCCAATGCTTACAAAATCACCGTGAAAATAATGGAGACAAATCAAAGAACCTTCTACGAAGTAGTAAACTTACTCAATTATTACTTTCAAATGCATTTAATTCGCTATTGGGTCAAAGGTCAGTGTTGCTGGTCAATATTGACAGATATGGTGATTTCAATACAGCAGCACAGATCTTGAAATACTCAGCTTTGGCAAGAAAAGTCAGCGTACCTCAACCTCAAACTCGAAGCATATCATCTAGTTCGACCAAGAGTAATGATGGGTTTGCATCCGCAGATGAAGTATTACAAATGGCTAATAGAATAGAACTATTAGAAGCAGAAGTTCAGGCTAGCCAACAGCAACAACAGGAGACAGAATTACAACTCCAAACATGCATTGAACAGCTCGAAGCTGCTGAACTTAGATGCCAAATCATTGAAGAGGAGACATCTGCTAAAGTTTATGATGCAATGGAGAAAGAGATGAAGTCAATTGAGAAAATATATCAATCAAGATTGCAAAGACAAGAGGAGCGCAACCGATCGTTCCTAGATCAAAAAATCGACCTATTAAACCAAGTTGATACAGTTGATATAACCGAGTCTCCAGAATATCAACAGGTAATTGAAGAAAATCGACAATTACGGAACGAAATATTGGCCCTACGGTTACAATTGAGTGCCGAAAATGCCATATCAATGCCATCCGCGCCATCTCAAATCATTATTTAATATAAATCTATCAAGATAAATGACAATAAATTCAAGTTATAAAAAATAATATATAAAACAAAACAAAGAGCAATAATGATACAAATTTTCCTTAGACAGTTCTTCTATCAGATAGGTAGCGTAAAATAGAGCCTTGTCCGGTAATTTCAACAGTCTTTTCAAACCAAGATAACAAAATACCACCATTTCCATGAGATTGGCCCAATGGAGAGGCCATTCCCTTATATAAATACTTTACCAATACATCTTGTTGTGAAGTTGATAAACGCTCAACAATGGGTGTGATGTCTGAAGATCGAACAGTTGTAAGAATGTCCAATACCGACTTCAAATGAAGGTTCTAAAAGTTAGTCATAAACGTAAACCAGTCAATTGATGAGATATAATACATACCTTGACTTGATCATCACCACCATAAGGAGGGTCTTCTAATGCGAATGCTAAAGCTCCAGCAAAGTCTCCTTTAGACAAGTTGGCCTTGACGGCTTGTGCTTTGTTTTGAACGTCTGCTACGGATACAGCGGGAAATCTTGGGTAAATGTCCTCTGAAGGGGCATTATCGGGATCCAAGCTGTCGATATCAATTTTTCTAAAGTTGTCTGAACTCATTGTAGGCTCAATAAAAAGTGCTATAATGTCTGAGTTATGAGTAGCCGAGCCGCTGTTGAGGGCGAAGCACTAAATCACCTAGCGATTGCAGTGTCAACTTCCTCATTCTATAAACCGCCTTATTCTATATAACCCATAACCTATGCTTATAAGAACCATTTATCACAAACTATCATACGTATGTAAATTTGCCCGAAAAATAAATGTACACAGTAAGTTAAGTTACTCTACCGGCTATGTACTAACAGTTACAATAACTGTATATATTGTTCCGAAAAAAAAATCCGGTAACGTTACCATTATGATTAGACAACATCTTCCGGCCGAGTCATTGCAATTCAAGGGGTGGTGAAACACGCGCATGAATAGCCAAGAAGGAAAAATGATCATGTTAAAAAGGGAAACGAAAACGAAAACGAAAATGAAAATGAAAATGAAAATGAAAATGGAAATGAAAATGGTTTAAGATTTTTGGTCTCGACTAATTGAATGACTGATGAGATTTCATATTTATTTACTATTCCGAGCATTAGCGTCGGATCACTACGAGCCAAGCCAAGGATCAGATTTGTGAGAAATCTGCGAAAATGAAATGAACTAAGCTAGATTTGCAAATGGTGTAATATCGGAACATGTTGTATTTTTTTTATCTAATTTGAGATCAATAGTCTTGAGACCAAACCAATTTATCAAGGCTGCTGCAGCTTACAAAATGTCTTAGAAGAATAAAAGCAAAAAACTCCGGCGTTCCTAGCCAGTACCAGCTCTAATCAGGTCCAGTAAGTACTTTAGTTGGAGAAATAACGGTGACGAAGTTAAATTTTGAAAATTGATATCAGCTGCGAACTCCCCCATCAAAATGGAGACTAAATTCGTGGGGGGTACAAAGGTTCTGGATCTTTTTATTTGCGGTGTTGTGGAATATTCAGCCAAGTATGGAATGATTGGACTGTTTGACCTTCTGACGGCAGTGGTGGAACTTCCCAGTTAGGCAAAGCGGAGCAGGCTAGGCCATTTCGCTGGGGGTTGGTAGTACATGTATATATGCCAAAGAAAAGGGGACCACCACACCAAATGTCACCCGTTTTAAACTAATGCGACATGCCGAAAGGTAATACAAAGGCAAAGTTATCGGAGCATTGAATCAGTGGGCTAAACCGGAGAAACTTGGGGTTGGCCGAGTGTTTATTTCCGTCACATCATCCCCCCACGACGTACCTTTGGTGGGGGGTTTATGCGGGATGCAGAAGTTTTGCTTAAATTTCTCTATAATTTTTCCGGGGTCATTAGTAACTCGGTAAAAAATTAAAGCTGAGTTGCCAGATCTACACTTACACGCCTAATTAGCACTCTATATAAGTATATTCATATGGCCCTCAGAACTTATTTAGAAATTTATTATCAAGCATTTTTTTATAAGCCAATTTATAGCACAACATGAATCGAGGAAAATTCATTACCAGTTGTTTACTGGTGTTTGTTTCCATGGCCGGTATGATGGTCGGTTTCGATACTGGTATTATTGGAGGTATCGAAAACATGCCTGATTTTAAAGTAAGATTTGCAAACCATAAAGATCCTATTACTGGTGCTCTTAGTTATACACCGGTTAGAAACGGTCTTATCGTTGCTATCGTAAATGTTGGTACATTGATTGGTTCTCTTCTTTCACCTTTTGTTGCTGATAAGTACGGTAAAAGACTATGTATTATGGGATGGTGTTGTTTATATTTAGTTGGAAACATCGTCCAAATCACTATTAGCCACCACTGGTATCAACTCACAGTTGGTAGAATCTTGGTAGGTATTGCTATGGGTGCACAATCAGTTGTAGCTCCTGGTTATCAATCAGAGTGTGCTCCTTCTGATATCCGTGGTACCATTGTTGCCACTTATCACATTAGTAACGCATGCGGTTCTTTACTTGCAAATTTGGTAAACTTGGGAACCCATACTATGGAGGGCCAAAAATCTTGGAGAATCCCATTTGGTCTCAACTTTTTGTGGAGCAGTTTTTTATTAACTGGTATGTCCTTTTTACCAGAGTCTCCTAGATTTTTGATGCACCAAGATAAACCCGAAGAATGTCGAAAGGTGTTAGCAAGAATTCATGGTGTTGATCCGAGTGATCCTACTATTGACAAAGAATTTTTACAAATCCAAGAAGCTGTTTACAAGGAGCATGAAATGGGTGCTTCCAGATGGTCCGAGCTGTTGCATGGCAGTGTTTTTTACAGAACTGTTTTAGGATTTGTTGTTATGGCTCTTCAGCAATTACAAGGTATTAATTATTTCATGTACTATGCTTCAAGTATATTCAATGGTATTGGTGTCAGCAATGCTTACGTTGCATCTGTAATTGTTTCTGCAGTTAATTTTGGTGGTTGTCTAGTTGCTCCATTTCTTATTGATCATTTTGGTCGTCGTGGTCCTTTGATTGTTGGTGGTTTATGGAATTTCATGTGTTTGATCGTTTTCTCTACCGTTGGTTACAAGATTCTGTACATCAATGGTGGTGATAGTGGTCCTGTTGACAAAACTGCTGGTATTGTTATGATTGTATTCACATGTCTTTTCGTCTGTGGTTTTGGTCTTTCTTGGGCTCCTACTGCTTGGGTCATGATTGGTGAAACTTATCCTCAAAGAGTTAGATCCAAGTGTGCTTCTATCGCTACTTCTGGATTCTGGACCATGAATTTCCTTATTGGTTTCTTCACACCTTTTATCAAATCTGCCATTGGTTTCAAATATGGATATATTTTTGCTGCTTGTGCATTTACCGCAGCCTTTGTTGTTTATTTCTTTGCCAAGGAAACTAAGGGTATCACTTTGGAAGATATTGGCGTTCTATATGAATCTAATGTTAAGCCTTGGCAATCTGGTAAATGGGTCCGAGAACGTATTGCTGAGCAAAAGGCTGCTGAAAAGGCTATCCATGATAGTGGCTATCTTCATGATGATGAGGAGAAAGCTGCATATGACCATGTACAATAAAATTATCAATATACCTAGATCTTGTATCATTATTATCAGTATCTACCTGTCTATATATATATATATCCCTTGAATGAATTATTTATGAAGTTAAAAAACATAAATTACATGATTTACATAGTTTATACATGGGGTTTGATTGAATATTAATTGAAAATTCAAATCTAAGAAGCAGAACGCCCTTGGTTGATAATAGCTTATTATTTATACCTTTCATAATGGCCTGGATAATCGATCACGACTATAACCCGGAACCTCAACCCGGATATTATCGTATTTGGGTAGGGGTACAAAACGACATCTTATGTCTCTACAGCAACTGGATCACCAATGCCATTCAAGATATTTTGAAGATTTAGATAATCTTAAGCACTCAAAAAAGACTTTCTTATTAAAACTATTCTATCACCATTCGGTTACATCAGCGCCCAGGGTTGCATTATATTTTGGTTTCCACTGTGGGGAGGGGTTGCTTGTATATAAAATTTCAATTGTACCTATTCGATTCGATATCTTTGGCCGACCTTTAAAGTAAATAGTTTTTCCTTCATTTATTATTTTTTTATTTTATTTTTCCCTTATTATTTTTGCTTTTTACATTGCTTTAATCAGCCTGTCTATGACAAAGCAATCACTCGAGCTAAGAAATTTACACCCAGATCTTTTTTCGATTACAATTTATATAAGATCTTGCTTATTTATTTGTCAATTAATTTTTTTGCATTTTAATTACATGGAACCAGAGCATTATGTCCGATAGGGAGACGCGGATAAAAGCACTATTTCAGGAATTGGATACTGAGGGAAAGAACCATATTGATGTTGAAGGATTAGCATTATACCTTGTAGATAGGTATCAAGATTTTGATGGATTGGAAGATGTGGTGAACCAATTATTTTATAACATTATTACAAGTAAACCACTGAAGACAGGGTCTGAAGGATCGAAAGAACCTCAGGTTATCGATTATGATGCATTTAAATATTATATTGAATGTACAGAAGAATCACTAGAGAAATCGTTCCAAAGCCTTGATACCAAAAAAGATGGATTATTGGATTTGGATGAACTACGATTAGGTTATGATAGACTAGGACTGGATATTGACGAAGACAAGATGTCTACTATTTTTGGAGCATTAGATACCGATAATGATGGATATATTTCTTTAGAAGAGTGGAAAGATCAATTGACTTTTGTGCCCAAGTTAAAGGAAGAATCTCCTTTAAAAGCAGCCTATGCATTTTTCATTGAAGAACTCGATTTATCAGCAGAAGGCGATGTCTTGTTAAGTGGAGAGACATCCAACGGTATTGGATACTTCTTAGCAGGTGGAGTAGCAGGAGTAGTATCTAGGACATGTACAGCACCATTTGACAGATTAAAAGTTTATCTCATTGCTCAGAGTGGTTCACCGCCACTTGCCCAGGCTGCTGGATCAGCTGCTGCTAATGCAGTAGCTCAAGCTGGTAAGAAGCCACCAAGTCCAATTTTAGCAGCCTTAAAGCATCTATGGAAACAAGGAGGAGTTCGTGCATTTTTTGTTGGCAATGGCTTAAATGTTGTTAAAGTGTTTCCTGAATCTGCAATGAAATTTGGATCATTTGAAGCAGCCAAGAGATGCTTTGCTAGGATTGAAGGTGTATCAGATCCTTCTGAAATCTCAAGAGCTTCGACATTTTTGGCAGGAGGTTTTGGAGGTATGGCTGCTCAGCTGACTGTTTATCCTATAGATACATTAAAATTCCGAATCCAATGTTCGGCTCAATTCTCTGAATATTCTGGAAACCGATTATTGGTAGAAACTGTTCGTGGCATGTGGAAAGAAGGAGGCTTAAATTTATTTTATAGGGGGTTATATGTTGGGGTTTTAGGTATCTTTCCATTTGCAGCATTGGATCTTGGAATATTTTCTGCTATGAAAAAGGCCTATATAAAGCGACAAGCACTCAGCGAAGGTATTGAAGAATCTGAAGTAAAGTTGGCTAACTTGGTTGTATTAACAATGGGAGCAATGAGCGGTAGTATTGGTGCTTCAGTTGTTTACCCAGTAAATTTACTTCGGACCAGATTACAAGCACAAGGGACTCTAGCACATCCATACCGTTATTCTGGATTTATGGATGTATTTCATAAGACAGTTGAACGGGATGGTTACAAGGGATTGTTCAGGGGTCTGGCTCCAAACTTAGCTAAAGTAGCACCTGCTATGAGTATCAGCTATTTGGTTTACGAGAATGCAAAGACATTTATGAATCTTGATTAATAACGTGGAAGGGATTATTAAAGGACTTTACACATTTGAACGATAATTTATTGCATAGTTTCTACAAAATGAAAAAAAAAAGCAGAACTGATTATTAATATTTAGTTAATAGGTCGGTTGGTTGTAGTATAATGAATAATAGATCTTATTTATCTGAGATTATACCATTGCCCATGGGCATCTTGACTTTTGATTTATCTTCCTGTAGATATAAATTAAAACTCACAGGACCAGTATCCACAAACCGAATGGGTTTAGTTAGAAGAGGGTGCACCGGTTTATCTGTATTCGACAAATGATACTTGGCTCTGTCAGCTGTGATCCACGGTGAATAATCATACGTCAACCGCTCATCTTTTTTCAATTCCATTGTCACAGTGAAGGTTATATCTTTAGGTAGTTGTCCAAAAGACCCAGCTAAAGTCGAGAGTGCTACCAAACAACCACGATACTCTTCTGCCACTGAACTTATTTGTATAGAAGATTGCAGTTCAAACTTAGGATCGTCCACATTAGGGAAACCACTAATATCTAAACAATACCTTTCCAGGGGGGTTGAATTCTGCTCTTTTAATATAACTATTGACAGCCTACTAATAACTCCTTTGCCAATACTGATCATGCAAGACGTAACCAAGTCTTCTATCCATTCTTGGACCTTGGGGTGGCGCGACTGATGAACTCCTACACCATAAGCTCGCACATTTATATAAGAGGTATTATCATATACTCCTCGCAGGAACGTAATTTCATGGATGAGGATAGTGAGGAATTCTCTGAATGAATCCAGTAATTCCGCATAGGTTTTTAAAGTCTCCATGAATCTCCATAGATTCAAACTAAGTCTTAGAAGAAGTTAACAGATTGTAACACTTTTATGTAATGTTCAATTAGCGTTAGCGCGTTGTTCGCGAGTATTATGGAACGGCTGTAACTGTTGTACATGTACCTGTTAGTAAATTAAATTCACAGTATGAAGCTAACAGGAATTCAAGAAGTAAAACAACGAACAAGATATTTCAGTACCTATTTTATAGATATTACTATATGCTGGAGTAGCTCAGCCTGAATACTACAGAAAAAAATCCACAGTTTACATATTTACATTGTCAGGCAAGATAGATCCTGAAGTTTTAAGATCAAAAACAACACATTGCACATTACTTTGATGCAGATTATATTTAATATTAACTAGTGCTATTACAGTGACAGCTTTAACTTTGTTAACAGTTAGAATGATAGATTTTGGCAATCCCACTACCGTAACATTAAAGTTACCCTTTTATGCAATCATCTCATTATCAGGATTAGAAGCAACAAAATATGGGATTATGCGCTGCGCGGGACAGGCTTCGGTAAACTTAACTTTAACTTATCCTCGACTTAAAATACATATACATGGTAACCAACCAACTGGCCAACGCCCGCGGCATGGTATTAGACTAGTTAGGTTTTTGACGGGTTACCGGTGAGTTACCCTACCAGGGATGTTTTAACCGATGCTTTTTTTAAAAAAAAAAAAAAAAGGTCAAGCAGTTCCTATAGAAAAAAGGTCTATAATAGCTAGGACAAAAATTGATTGGTATGATAGTTTATCTATTAGGTATCATGTTTTCTTAAACTACAATAAAGAAAGGTTTATTTCAAATCCGATCGCAATATCAATGGGCACTCGCTAGTAGCTACTTCATAGGTTATTCATGGAGCTGTAAACCCGAAATTATTTGGTGAGTGTAAGTTAAGTTAACTAAGTTACTCTAACAACGTTAACTTTATAGTAGTAGTAGCGCTAAGAACCTTGCACGGCTACTTTCAACATATGGACTGTAGATTGCGTCGGGATTGTTGATGATTTCTTTATATGGACCCTACTGCATTAACCTTAATGGAGAAAGCGTGATTAATGACTAACCCAAAACTTTTTTTTTATTAGCACTAGTTCAAATACCGGTTATTCCCCACTTAACGGACGTGATATTAAAACCCCATTTATTATACTGCGACCTGGTGGCTCAACCATATTTTAAATACTTCAGACCTTATCAAAGGATTTCTTTGTAATATTTGAATATCGCAACGGTCTGCAATGTTTGACGATTCTAAAAATGCTGCAGCAACTGCATCTAGCAGTAATACTGTTGTTCAAGATGTTGAACTTCACGAACTAAAATCATGCCGAGCTGACTCTGTTAAAGAGATCGCACAGATAGAAGAAGGGTCTAGTACCAAAGTATTTTCTCGACGAGCAGGTCTCCAGACTGACGACGATATTTTGAACGACGATCAGTCAGTAAGTTCACAGTCAATAACTAATGATGATGATATATATTTTCCAGAAGGAGGTTTCCGGGCATGGACAATTGTATTTGGTTCTTGGTGTGCAATGACTGCTACTTTCGGTATTTGTAATGCTACTGGATTCTTACAAGCTTATATCTGGAAGCATCAACTAAGTGAATATAGTGAATCTCAAGTTTCTTGGATTTTTAGTTTAAACTTATTCTTATTCTTCTTTGGAGGTATCCAGGTTGGACCTATATTCGATGCACACGGTTTGAAATTTGTCATGATTCCTGGATGTATTGGCTGTGTTGCTTCAGTCTTCATCTTAAGTGTTTGCACCAGGTATTACCATTTTTTACTTGGATATGCTATTTTAGGCGGGCTTTCATCCACTTTGGTATTCACTCCCAGTATCACCGTTATTGGCCACTGGTTTTACAAAAAGAGAGGGTTGGCTACTGGTGTCGCTGCCTCTGGTGGTGCTGCCGGAGGTATTATCTTCCCCCTTGCTATGACTAAAATGATGCCAATAATTGGTTATGGTTGGACTATTCGAGTTATTGGCTTTATTGTGCTTGTTTTATGTATTGGTGCTTACCTTACTTTGGAAACTAGATTACCTTTGAATAAGAAGGCAGGTGCTTCAATTGATTTAAAAGCTTTCAAAGACCCTCGATTTACTTATACTACTATTGCCGTTTTTATGATTGAATGGGCTCTATTCATCCCATTATCATACATTACCAGTTATGCTCTATACAAAGGTATGAATGAAGATTTTTCATACCAATTGCTGGCTATTTTAAATGCTGGTTCTGTTTTAGGTAGAAGTTTACCTGGCTATATTGCTGACATCTGGGGTCGTTTCAATGTAATGATTGGAACTACTGTGGTATGTGCTATTACATGTCTTGCCATCTGGCTACCTGCAGGATCAAACCAGGCTGCTATGATTGTGTTTGCATTAATGTTTGGATTCTGGAGTGGAACTGGTATTTGTTTGACTCCAGTATGTATTTCACAAGTTTGCAGAACTGAGGATTATGGTAAGAGATACGGGACTTGCTACTTCTTTGCAAGCTTTGGTGTACTTACTGGACTTCCTATCGCAGGGTCTTTACTAAATAGAGACCATGGTGCTTATCAAGGATTAATAATTTTCAGTGCAGTAATTTATTTGACTGGTTCTGTCTTTTTTGCACTTGCCAGGTGTACTACTGTTGGATGGAAGTTAAAGGTAATTTATTAACATAAATTTTTTTTTTTACTTATTTATTTATTCATCATCAATTTTAGCATAAATTATTTATCATACATACATACATATACATGAAAATATAGAAATATACAGTAAGACTTTTAATATCGTCGAGGTGGGCTTCTGTCTCGCACATCTCGATAGTATGGTGGTCGTTTGTCATAATCCCGGTCCCTCCCATCCCGCCGGTCTCGATCACGTTCTCTATCTCTATCTCGGTCTTGAGCATCTCGTTTCTCTCTGTATTCTCGCTCTCTATAATTATCTCGAGATCTATGTGAATCTCTACTATCTCTATCGCCTCGTCGATCGTTGTCCCTTTCATATGTTCTGGTTGGACCACGATCATTATTACGTCTTCTATCACCATCATCTCTATACGGAGTTCTAGTGGAAGAATTATTTTGAGACTCACGATTACCTCCATTATTAAACCTAAATCCAGATCCTCGTTCAGATCGCAGTAGAGCTTCTTTCTCTCGCAACAAGTCGGTCTTCGTATAATGTCGACCACCACGACCACCACCAAACTTTCTAGGCTTCCATAACTTAACCGTTCGCCCTCTTTCAACATCTGTTACAATTCGACGACCCTTTAATTTGATACCATTAGCTTGTCGAGCTGCAACCTTTAAATCTCGTTCTCTCTCAAATACAATAAATGCATAACCTCTAGACTTTCCAGTCTCTTGATCTCTTACTACCCTGATACGCTCCAAGGGGCCATATTGAGAAAATTCCTTCTGTAAATCCTCTTCAACTATAGAATATTCTAATCGAGAAATAAAAAGAGTTTTGTAAGGGTCTCCACGAACATGAGGATCTTTTTCTGGGTTCCACTTTTCCATGTCTTCTTTCAACTTCTTCTCATGTGCTTCTGCTTTAACCTTCTTTTCCTTTTGTTGCTTTAAAAGCCAGCTCTCTGTTGATACAAATCCATCAGGTGTATTCAATTCTTTAAGATATTCTGCAACTCCACTAATTTTGGCAGTTCGTCGTTTACTTGGTGGAACATCTGTTGGAGGAATGTATCTCAAAGGTGGCCGAGGCTTAAACAAAAGCGCTATCTTAGCAGGCAACCTTGAGACATCAGTCTAAAGTTAGTACAATAATTTTAAATGTTACATGAAATCTGCTTACCATCTTAATAAATAATTGTTTTGAAGTCTGATATTGTTAATGAAGAAACAATTCTTAATTAACTGTTACACGAGCTAACAATATATCTGGAATCGCTGCGGCTCAGATACTGAAGACTAACAACCTAAATAAGTTAACAGTAGAATAATAAAAAATTGACTTTTCACTTCTACTCATCACGATATAATTACGTCAGAGAGATAAATTATAAATATTGGACTTTAGTTTTATGTTTGTAATAGCTTTAAAATTCATGGACGAGAGTTACATCAAGTGACAAGCAATGTACTAGAATTACCGCAACTACTATACTGTGCATACTTTATCGTATACTTAATAAAAGTCATAATAAGTTATTTATATACAAATACATGAAACCGTTATCAAAGCTATAATGCCATATATATGTTCAATATATACAATTAAATCGGCTGAGCAGAATTGATCTAGAGGTTGGGCGGTAAAAGTAAAGCACCGATTTGAAGCCTTCGTTCAGTAGCTAATAAATCAAAATAACTAGCACCATTTGACTAATATTAGAAAAAGCAGATAAATAAAATAAAAAATCAAGATACCACTTACAGTATTGCTGATCTGAATTCGAATACCTAAAGATCGAATATATGCACTGGTTTTAGGACCGAGAATTCTTGATTTCTGGCCAAGTCCAACGATTAAAATCTCTGGTTTTGGGTAGATAACATCTAAAATACCAGTAACTTCTTCACTTATTTCGACAATACTCTTGTCAAGACCATCTAAACAATTGGTAAGGTCTACTTGGAATGCTTCAGTTCCAAGTAGGACGAGTCCAACAGGGTTGGTGGTGGATAGTGATTCAATTTTACCACCAGTACTTAAAACAAATCCATTTTCTGTTATCCTATCAATATTATTGACTGGAGGCTCTAATTCACTGTAGAGATTGAAATCTGATAAATTACCTTGAGGGATTCTTTGTGAATCTTCAGCACTAAGCATAGCTCTTGCGGTAGACCCATCAGGTAATTTATGCCCACTCAAAAGCACCCGCCAATTATGAAATGATCTTAAAGAATTTACAGTAACACTCTTTTGATAATTAATACAACTTCTTAGTAATGGAAACTGTAAACGCAACATTTTAATTAAATTACAGATGAACTAAGAATTTGGTTTTCTCATGTAGTGTAACTACGCTATGTATCTCTCTTGCCTCAGCCGCATTAATTACCTACATGTATCATTACCCGGAGTAAACTTTTCAAACACTAGTAGTTTAACTTCACAGGTTTCCACAATTTTACTTAGGAGGAATTATACACAGAAATGCCTGCAAGAGTTGTGCCATTTATTTTACCAAAGCCAGTTAATGGTGTTGGTTCCTTTATTCTTCCTTGCAAGAAAATCACTTTAAGATACTGCAACTGGGGTGGTAGTTCTGCTGGTATGAGGTAAGTTCTAACAGTATTTTGAAAATCAATGTCAAACTAGTTTTTACTAACTTTATAGAAAATTCCTCGTTAACGACCTTAAGAGGATCGCTGCTGAAAACCCCAATATCCACTTTGAGGTTGTCAAGAAGTCCGGCCATCCACTTGTTGCGGGTGAATTTATCAGTGGTGCTGATAAGACCATCTGTGTCCGAAACTATGAGCCTTCTAAGATTGCTGAAAAAATCAAATTATTGACAGAAAGCAGCGGATCTAAGCTAAAGAAATATACCCGTGCTGTTGAGAGCTCAAATCCATCAGTCAGAGGTATTTGGTCTCCATTCCATGTTGGAGAAAAGTACCGATACAAGGTATAAAAATGTTTTGTTTGTTGCATGGTTTGAGATTTGCATTAGCTCTGTATATAAGATTTGTTGTACATAATTTATGTTTATTTAAGTGATCAAAAAAAAAGTCTAGTCATTAACGTGATATATGCGTAATATTGAAGGAATATCATAATATTGAAGTATAGGGACTGCATTATTAACGTAACGGATAAATATAATATGTCAACTGATTATAAACTCGGTCATCTCTTTATTTGTCAATCCCTTCAAATTATCATCTACATTATACAGATAATTGACATAACTGGGCAATGGGGATTTCAATCTGTTTTGGGATTTAACGACAAACCAATAAAACACCATTAATCACATTCCTGAGATATAACAAACAAGCTTAGGAATACTACCCCAGTATATTGAGGTGCTTGGTGTGATGTGGTCCAATAATATTTCCTACAGAATATCCAATATAATACTATTATACCGTGCAAATTCAAGATTGCACTTGGTATAACCACCAGTATTTGCTTGTGTTAGCGATACTCCAACCGGAGAGGGATCATAATCACCCTAAATGAAGTACAATCCAAACATCTGACCCTCAAGATTGCTGTAAGGAAGGCCATAAATCAAACATGTTCCCGCTAAATGAAGGATTAAGCAAATAATGATAATATAGAATCGGTATTTTGCTGTCTTTTCTGCAATACGAAGATAGCAAGGCATGAAAAGTAGTTGCTATTCCAGTAGGCATTGTAAGCAAAGTAGACATAACTTCATAGTATCTAAGGTTATTAAAAAGAATGCCACTGAATGTACTTAAACAACCATTTGGGATGTTACAGAAAATATTAAAGAAAAAAGATAGTACAGGTTTTGGGATCCAAAAAACTTTTCTAATACTTGAAACCACCTCCATGCTGTACCAACAACACCAGTACCGTTTGCTTGAACCCGTTTCACTACATCGTAATTCTCCTCTTTTGTTTGGAAATTAGCATTGATTAGTGATTCAGGTGACCTTATAAATCAGGCTATAGATATTGATGAGACTACCGGGTCTAGGAGTTTTGATTTTACAGGCACTGGTCTGGAGATGTTCAATTGTTACAATGTGCCCAGTTCTGTGACATTATCAGCCATTAGCCACGTTCTTCGATGTATAATTAACATAGAAATACCTCTTATTCAAGGCTGTTTGGTGCCAATCAAAATCTTTATTCCTGTCGGAACTCTATTGAATCATTCTGCAAAAGCTGCTGTCTGTGCCTGGTAATGGAGTTACTTCTCAATGTATCAGGGATGTTATCCTTGCAGCTAGCTTTTGAACTTTGTGCTCCATCTTACGGATATTTCAATGGAATTACATTTGGTAGTGGTGGAGGAAAAGATAGCAAATTGATTCCTGGATATGAATGTTTGAGACCATTATAGGTGGATCGGGTGCTGGTCCAGGATAAGACCGATTTTCTGGTACTCAATGTCATATGACAAATACTAGAACGACTGATAGTCAAGTTTTCGAAAAATATATCCAGTGGTCCTCAATCAATTTTTTCTCTGTCAATGATCTGGAGGAGTTGGCAAATGGGAAGGTGGTAATGGCATTGGAAGAGAGATTCAATTCATACAGCCCACTCAAATATCTATATCAACTCAGAGAAAAGTCTATGAACCTTATTGAACAAAGTGTGGTTCAGCTGGAGCTAAAGGAAGAAACCTGTTAGGACGAGATACAGGAAATTCCATCGGATGGGTTCAGCTTGGTAATAATGCTGAAGTTGACTTGGAAGTTGGAGATATTATCAAATAATGGACCCTGGAGGAGGAGGCTATGGAGATCCTCAAGGATAAAAAAAAGGTTGATTGAATTTCCGTAGACAACAATTAAAAGTGTTATGAATTGGTTATCACTTTGCAAACCTCGATTCTACTGCTAATGGCCGTTCTAACTTCCTACCAAGAGCTAATGGAACCTTAGCTAAAATAAAAGATGCTCAAAATTCGTCCTTTTAAGTAACTGTAGGATAAAAATGTTATTATGATGTAAATATTATTATGAATTTTATTTAATCTAAACTGATATTACTTGATTTTCCACCTAATAAATAATTATGACAGGTAACTAAGTCGCGTTCTTTCCAGATAGATTCAATAAAAAAACGAGTTTAGAAATACTTACAACTCTTCTTTTGGTCTCCATGTGGTAGAGATTCTCTAGAATAAATCCCTTGTCAGGTTCTGTGACCCACTTCCATACTCGAAGTCAAATGGTCCTTCGTTTGGCAAAATTGGTCTAATCCGATTATTTCGTTCTCTAACTTATTCCGAACTCGGTAGCATTCAGCCAAGTCCATTTGAGGAGTATCGAGTCTTGAAGGGAGTTTTATTATATCATCTATCAGAAATAAATGATAAAGACTAAATGCCAATGCTGAGTCAATACTTATATCATATCTAGCATTAGGATCTAGTAATTTATCCCAATCACCCAAATGAAATATTGATGATAAAAAATCTTCCTCAGGTAGTGCCGTTCCAACCAGAATTTCGTGTTGTAAAACGTATGCAGTGAAAACCTTATTAATTGGAGTCTGAGCAATATTCGTATTAGTGTCAATTAAATTTCTTTTCGCCGTTAAGGTGAATAATCCACTCAGATGAAATATTTCAAGGGAACAGCAACATAATTGTAGCCAGGATTGAATCCCAATATTTATTTTCAACATCTAAACAAGGCTCTTTTTAGATTAGTAGATAATAGAGCCAACATCTGTTTCTGTGCTCATCTCGAATGGTGAGATAAGATATGTATTTAGTTAGGAGGTAGGCTTCATTGACTGCTGTAGCAATTGCCAGAAGAAAAACTGATTGGTAGAGAAGGGCTATCGGAGCTAGCACTGCTAAATATGAATTTGTAGAGATATATTCTTTGAAGGAGATTTAGAACATGTGTCTAGGTTTCCGCCAAAACAGCTGTTCTGAGAACAGATTCTCCATATAAAGTAATTAAATAGAAACCGTTTTGTGTCAGACATATTTCGCAATAGATCTTTATCGTAGTCATTTGTTTTACTAATTAAAGGAATGCAATCTTGAGGAAGTCAAATATTATCATCAAATGTATCAATAAAACTCTGACATAAATCTTCGGCGATATTGAGATCAAATTTTTTTTTGCAATCTGGAAAACCATAGAACTTGCCAAAATCGTAAATTATATTTATAAACAACAAAGGCAAATTCACTATTTCAAATGCATAAACTTCGGATTAGCAAATTAATACCATACATGCATTTCACTCCTTTTCTGTTACGATGGCCACATTGAGAGGAGTCTTTTCATCGCATTAATTTTTTAGACCTACAAGTTAAACACACTTTTCTATTTCTCTTTGCCTTCATCTCGTAGCTTCCCAGGTTGGTTTCATGGAAGAAGGAAGTTGTAGCGAGTTGCAGATTATTTACACATCTAGCTAAATAGGTGTGTGGTTAGAAATCTAGTCATAAGCAGATCAAACCGACACTTCTGTCTATTCGTGGGAAAAGAAACCAATAGCAATTAAATAACAGAAATAATGAAAAGCAATAAATTAATATTAATATATACAGACATATAGATATAGAGTCCAACGGTGTCTTTATCATAAGGAACTAACGAATGGATGTTTAAGAGCTTCAGCAGGGGTGATCCGTTTATCAGGATTCAATAAAAGCATTTTATCAAGGAGATCGATAAATTTATCAAGCAAAGTCTTGTTTCTCGGTGTATCCTCTAAACCCTGCAATTTGTCTTTTAGGGTTTCAACAGGACCAGGCAGTTTTATTACTCTGCTAGTGACTTTACCGGTAATCTTATCTACTTCATGGCTTAAAAAGTCTAAATCATTATTAAAATGCTCCGAGGCAAACTGACCCTTTTTGATCATCTTATGGTTGAATTTACCTCTAAGCTCCATAACTAGCTTCAGCATATGATTATTAGATTGACCTGGGAATAATATCTTACCAGTATAGAGTTCAAATAATGTACATCCCACAGACCACATATCAATACCATAGTCATAAGATAATCCTAAAATAAGCTCTGGTGCTCTATAAAATCGTGAAACGAGATAAGGAGTGATTTCATTCTCAGATATATCTGATGCACTGCCTAAATCAGCCATCTTTAATATTGACTTTGAATCATTTACAAGCATATTATCAGGCTTTATATCTGCATGTACAATTGAGCAGTCTCTCATCAACTGTAAGGCACGCAGCATCTGAATGGTATATGTCCTGATAGCAGTGATGTTGATTCCTACATCTCTGCCGAACTTTTTGAGGATCTCTCTCAAGTTGGCATTCAAGTTCTCGAAAACCAAGCATAAATGGTTCTTATGTTCAAAAGAATCAAGAAGTCGAACTACATGGTGGGTATCAGACGGATCAGCCTGATTAAGCTTCTTAAGAAGACTAATTTCCTTTTGACCAGCCTTTGCCATTGTTTCATTATTTCGAATAATTTTAATCGCTACCACTTCTTTCGTCTTAGTATCAGTAGCCCGGACCACCTGTGCAAATACACCTTTACCAAGTGTTGAAGTGACTTGATAAACACCATTTATGAGTTCACCAGAAATACTCCGATAATAACCCTCTACATCATCCCAATTATCAAGCATACTTTCGTCAAGCTTTGTTGCATTTTCTACAGTTTTTGTTTGTACTTCATCACCAAACATATCGTCAGAGTCCGATTCAGAGTCAGATTCTTCTTGTTTTGGTTCTGAGGCCGTCACCTTATTACTATTATTATGAAGCTGAGAATCATCTTTCTTATTAGCAGCAATATCTTTTGAACTCAACACAACTGTATCATTGGTTTGATTCTGGTATTTTTCGAGTATTCTCTGTCGTTTTCGTCTTCGTAACTCTATAATTTCGTCTTCAGTCAACTCATCTTCAGGCTTATTGAACAAGTCATCGTCATCATTCTTTATGATACGTTTAGTAGTTTCAGGCGTTTGAATGCCTTGACCATTAGTAACCACCATGAAATACAGATAATAATATACACTACCTAAAGGATAACTTTTAAATCCAGTATGATAACGAGTGATAAGGAAGTGCTATGTTTTTCAGAGGTTGAACCTACTGGAATGTCGAAAAAGCAAGCCGCACGGTTTACGTTCAGCGCATTACAGTGTAATGAGAAAGCAGGTTATAATAGGAGCTATAATATCTTAATTGATTAACAATATACGTTATTTAGCTAAACAATTATAAAAATATTGCTATGCTATAGGTATATTAATTCTTAAAAATTAGAATATCATAATTTAATTTATTATACTAGAGCTGTTATAATAAAAACCCCTTGTCTATTGACAAAGGTTGACTTGACGCATGAACCATGTATTAATGGCTCGAGCAGTTCAAGTTGCTCATTAAGAAAGCCAATATCTATACTGATTAAATTATGACCTTGTATCCACTGGCCCTGAATAGAAATAAGATATATTGGGCGGCCATTCATGAAGAAATTTCCTTCAATCTTATTCGCAAATACAACAGAAAGGGCTATATTGGCATCAGTATCCTGTATCTGAACAGATAAAACCCCCTGATAATCGTACTGACAAACTACCATAATATCTCAAGTCCACAAGTATAGTAGCACTTAATATCAACGTTTAGAAATTATGATTTAATGTTTTATTTCTATTTTTGTTTTTATTTTTATTTTATCTTTTTTAGGTTATAGTTGGGATGTAGGTATTTTATATAAATTGCTTACCCTATATTAATTAATATACTGTATGCCGAAGTTACAGAAAAACAAGGTACATATTGAATTATCATCAGATGAACTGATCCTAGCTTTGTACTTGGTGGGCTATTTTAGATTCCTGGGTTACGATAATACTAGGTTGGATTTTTGACACATGCAAACTTACTCGAAAAGTAACGTAACTTAATTATGATACTCTGCTCAATATGTATCAGTTTTCACTGATTCTACTGATAAATATATGGCCGAGTCACATGAGAATACTCAATACTATTTGTGATAACTACCATAATTGACAGGGATTATAAGAATATTGAGATATGTTCGTCACGACTAGTGAGATTAGACTAAAAACGATGGGCTGATCAAAATATTGAACGAGGCGGACTTCTCAAAATGGACAAGGGCCATCGTTAGCTTAGCAGCAAAGAAAGACAACAGATGAGCACTGATTATGAGCTAGTGATACCATTGTCTTAGATAATTGAGTATACTGAGTGATAGATAGGGCCAGGCTTAGAAGATGCTATACTGAAAGGTTCCTGAAATCAATGGTACGCTAGTAAGTGAATGAGCACGAAGATAAGTGAAAACGAGTTTTCCCCGAAAAAAAAAACAAGATGCACTATTTTAAGTATAATATTCTTTAGAATTATATATGGTACTGTCAATGCACAAATGTCAACTGTAAGTTGTCAACTGTACAAAGCTTTTAAAATATGAGATAAGCAGTGAAAACTCTAGACATTAGCAAGTTGCTAGTGGGTATCGCATACATGAACAGCCAGTTGCTGTAGTTTGATAAAACCGACTGCGATTCCGATGCAAGCTATCATGCTGCCTTAGATGTAGTCAAGTTAACTTAACTGGGTTATCTTTATTATTTTACCGCTGTTTAATACATTGAAGACCAAACATAATAACATTCCGGAACCATTGTACATTAAAAATGACATTAGAAAATACATTCCGGATATGCCGAACGAAATAGAACATCAGATGTTGTTGTATTTATTTGTAGCTTCTAACTACTTTTAAGTGGATTGGTCTGTTTTATTAACTTTGGTTGTACATGGCTGTTATGTAGGTCCCTCTTTACCAACGAAGCTAGAAAACGGTAACTGGTACAGCAGAACAAGAGACTTGACCCATCCATGACTCCCTTGTCTGTTTATAAAGGCATTGTGATTAAGAATAAATGTAACAACTCAGATAGAAATAACGCTTCTGGCATTATGCCTGTGATAAACAACGATAGTTTCAAAAAACGATCATCAGGCACTATTATTGCTACAAGCTATTGTAGATCATATCATCTTTGTTGAAGAGGCGGCAACTTACCGCAACAAAAAGATGATCCTCAAAATGCTGAGCCTATCCTAATTCCAATTTTGATCGTTTAGGGTTTTCACTAACATGTTACAATATTGAAGGTTTGCGTGATTACGCAGCTTATCTTGGAAAAAACTGTAACTGTGTAAGCTATCCTGTTACAGTTATGACGGCTCATGCAGCCTGTAATTTACTACAACAGGAAAGGACTCCACTGAGTTGTCGAGGATGGAGATAAAGATACGGATCCCCCTGAAACTAAATAAGATAGAGTTTTTTTATTATAACTAAGAATATGGAATTCACTATATTATAAATAAATATTTTTTGTGTGTATTCTCTGTAATACAGCATTTATAGTAAGCAGTTTGTAACTGTTTGTATTCACTAATTGTTACAACGAGCTCGCATTGGCCTTACGGGGCTGTACCATTGAGCCTCGTATAAATCAACTCGACTAAGTTAAGTTAACTGTTAACGTTAACAGGTTACTGTAACTTACATCTCTATATATAGATGTGTATGTGTGTGTGCAATCAGCCTAAGAATGCTAATGCAATCCAAAAAATGGAGAGGCTCCCAACAGTATAATATATATTCAAAAAATATTGAAGAAGCTTACCACTAACATTGAATTTCTCTTCTTCATATTTATATATATATTCAGTCATTGAGATGCTGGAACACCTGATTTTAATGCTTTTTTCACCACCCAAGTTTCTAGCCGCCTGGCCTGCATAATTATTGACTACTGGAAAGTAATTTTTTGGTGGGCCTAGACTGGCGGCTATAACCCTAAGTGAGCTTAGGACGGCCTGTGGGCTTAAGAACTAAGATTATTATTTTTTCAATATGCATAGTTAATCAGTAAACTTAGGCCAGAACTGTTCTAGTTAGTTGATAGATAGATCCCAAACGTGCCGGTCAGTACCGGATATATAAACAAAACAAATAGGACTAGGGATGACATAAATTCCAACAATTAGCCAGTAAATTTGTAGCGCTATTTCCATTTTCCTGTATTGAGAATTGTCCAGTCGGCTGTATTCCAGGTGTCCAGCTACTAAATTTTTTAAAAAAATAAATCTACAGGAAAAAGCAACTTAATTAGGATCTCCGGCCTTCCTGCCAGTGTGTGTGTCGGTCGGCCTTGTACATGTGTGTTAACTTTGCACGCTAGAACGCTAAACGCACATTCAAGCTCTAACATTAACTTATCGGGGGGAGGTCCCAGTTTTGCGCTTATCCAACGATACTGTACAGGTGTACCCCGTTTTATCCGCAGAGTAGACCTTACCTTATATTGTTGAGGTCTTTGGTGTTCATTCTTCTTCATTATTTCTATTTTTTTTTCTTTCGGTAGACTTTTGGCTGTCTACGATATTTGAAATATTTATTCATTTCAAACTTTTTCTGGTAGGATTGTTTGAGTTTCAACTCTATTGCTTCACCATTTTAACGGGTTATCATAGCAAGTATAGTCTGATAACGACAGTGGTTTGATCTACCCGATGAATAATTCGACTGATTAGTTTTATTCATCCAAGTCCATTAGTTTTTTCGGCAATTTGTTTTAATGGAAAGGGCAATTTTATACTTGTAGATATAAAGCAGGTGTCTAATCAAAGTTTTTCAGCCAGGTTCCTTATCTAAAAGAGATTTGCTCAGCATTACCTGCCGTGAGGATCTTCCAGGTTCAGATTTTTCGACCTATATTTTAAACAACTTTTACAAGAGCAAAGCTTTATATATATTATTAGTATTTTATAGAAGACTGGTAGTTATATTTACTGCGGATAAGAGCTGACCAATTATTCATCTATCTTTCGACAAAAAGTAGAAAACTCAAAAAATGGGTGCATCAAATATAATAGTCAGTATTCTTAAAGGAATCCTAATGCTGATTTCAGATACTCTCAGGACACTAATTGCCAGTTTACTGGTCGTAATATGCTGTTTCCCATACAGTGCTATTATGGGAATGCGATATTGTTATCGAGGAAGGAATACTGATGAACAACAAGCTAGACAAGAAGCTCAGAATTTGAACCACGCTCAAGCAAGAGCTCGAATGAATACTAGACTAGCTAAAAGAAAGATTCCTCGATTAATGGATATCGATACTGTTAATGAAAAATTCCCATTGATGACATACAAGATTGCTGTCCAAGAGGTGCAAGATGAAGTCCAGCAAAAAGTAGCTAACAAGCCTATTAAAAGATATGGATCCCTAGAGACTGTTACTACTTTAGAAACAGAGACTCCTATTGGAGTGCCTAAGATAAATCTATTTATGAACTCTAACCAAGAAGATTATTCTGTATCTCCTAGTTCAAACGCAGAGACCCTTACAAGTTTTATCCGAGCATCTGATTTGGAGAGTCAGCCATACGAACAGGGTCGAATAGAAAAAGATATCACCGAAATTGAAGAAGGCGAGGATAGTGAAGATATTAAATTAAAGCAGATGAATGATTTTCAAAATATTGATGATGACATTTGTGCTGTTTGCATAGACAGAATGATCGATGATGATATGGTCCGAAAACTTACTTGCAGTCACATATTCCATTCTGAATGTATAGATCCTTGGTTGACTACCAGAAGAGCATATTGCCCATTGTGTAAGCACGATTATTATGTCCCAAAGCCAGATGACGAGACCCAGGCTGCTGCTCAGGCTGCTGCTCAGGCTCAAGCCAGAGTAGCTCCAAACGATTCTAGTTTTATGCCTCAAACTGCTAGTCTGTTTGCCACTATATTTGGAACTCTTGCTGTACCTCGTAATAGATAATAATAAGCTGTGCTTGGAAAATTTTATGGATGATTATATTATATGATTTAAGATGGATTACAGATGATGAATTATAAAAATAAGCAAAAGCATAAAATTGCTTCAAGGAAGTAATTCTTTTATCAAAATAAAACCCATAGCTTATTGGGCTTATAAATGGCATCTTATTCGTGATTTGTGTGTATTGCATCGTGTCATCCATTCTTTAGTGTTCGAGATCACATTAAACGTCTCATTTCTCACTTTCCACTATAACGTTTCACTACTAATGACTCTCGTCTCACTCGCCCTCTCTTTTTGTTTTATTATTTTTACTTATGGTTATGTTTTTATGTCTGTATTACTGATAGTTTACCGATATTTTGTATCGATTAGTTTGATATAGAATTATGTGTTTTATATATTACTGTATTTTCGGATTTCGGCTGTAGATGGTTTTGGATGGACATGATCTCCATTGGCACCCGAACTCCAGCTAATCCAATCATTTAAATTTTGTTATACTGTCTTATCAAGAAATTCTGAGGCTCGCATTAAAATAACCATTTTACTTAGCCAAAGTTAAAAAAGGTTTGTTTTTTATGACACCGACTCGCTTGTACCGTAATTTCTCCGAGGCTCTCCACACTAACGATTTTAATGCTTAGAACACCCCATACCCTCGGTTGACTGCGGGGATTTGTGCCACATTTAAGCCGACTCAGTTGACGCGGGGCAAGTGGATCTAGCGATTTATTAGCGTCTATATAAATAGTGGGATTGTCCCCCAAAAAAAAACTGAAAAGGTTAAATTCTATTACCACGTAATCCATTATTTTACGATGCTACGACAAGTTAATCGGCTCGCATTGAAATCTACCAAAATTATCACTGCTCGATCAGTGGCTAGAATGCCATTTGCTGCTGGTGCTTCTGTTAGTGCCCGAAGTATCCACTCATTAAATACTTTCACTGAAGAGGAGGATATGTTCAGAGAGACAGTTGCCAAGTTTGCTCAAGAAGTAGTAGGCCCAAAAGTTCGAGAGATGGATGAAAATGAACACATGGATCCTGCTATTGTTCAAGCTATGTTTGATAATGGTCTTATGGCTATTGAAACCCCAGAAGAGCTTGGAGGTGCTGGCGCTTCATTTACTTCGGCTATTTTGGTAGTTGAGGAATTGGCAAAGGTTGATCCTTCTGTATCCGTTATGAATGATGTTCACAATACACTAGTTAATACGTGCATTAGAACTTGGGGTTCAAAGGCTCTTAAAGAAAAGTATTTGCCCCAATTAGCTGAAGGTAAAGTTGGTTCTTTTGCATTATCTGAAGCATCATCTGGTTCTGATGCATTTGCATTAAAAGCCAAGGCCACTAAGACCGATGGTGGTTATATCTTGCATGGTTCTAAGATGTGGATCACCAACTCTTATGAAGCCGATATTTTCATTGTTCTTGCTAACTTGGACCCCTCTCAAGGTTACAAGGGTATCACTGCATTTGTTGTTGAAAAGGGAATGGGTATTCAAATCGCAAAGAAGGAAAAGAAATTAGGTATCAAAGCATCTTCTACTTGTGTCATTAACTTTGATGATATTTTTGTTCCTACTGAAAACCTTTTGGGCGAAGAAGGAAAAGGCTACAAGATGGCTATCGAGTGCTTGAATGAAGGTAGAATTGGTATTGCTGCTCAAATGACCGGTCTGGCTCAAGGTGCTTTCGACCGTGCTACTGGCTATGTTTTCAATGATAGAAAGCAATTCGGCAAGTATATTGGTGAATTTCAAGGACTTCAATTCCAAATCGCTCAAGCTGCTACCGAAATTGAAGCTTCTCGACTCTTGCTTTATAATGCTGCTAGACTTAAGGAAGAAGGTAAGCCATTTGTCAAGGAAGCTGCCATGGCTAAATTATATGCATCTCAAACGGCTCAAAAAGTTGCTTCAGCTGCTGTTGACTGGATGGGAGGTGTTGGTTTCACTAGAGAAGAGATTCTGGAGAAGTTCTACAGAGACTCCAAGATTGGTACTATTTACGAAGGAACGACCAACATTCAATTACAGACCATTGCTAAATTGATTCAAAAAGAGTCTCAATCTTAAATGTAAAATAGATATTTATATATAAATTATTTCAATAATAATCCGTTCAATCTGTATTCATATTATCATGATATTATACTAAGATGTTAGGGTATTAATCAAGATCTCAGTTCGTACGGCTGTGCTGATCAACTTATTTTTTATTTTTTATATTTTTTTTTTTTTATTATTTTTGTCAATTCCAACTGTCAATATATAATGCCCGAAGAAGAAAATAAGAGAAAGTTTGAAGGGGTAGAAGGAGATCTTGAAATTAACCTAGAAGCTCCTGAACCTCTTTCTAAAAAGCAAAAGCGTTTATTGAAAAAGGGTAAAATCGATGAAAATAAGAAGAGCAAAGAGGATCTTGCAAAAGAAAAGTCCAAGAAATCTGAATTTAATGTATGGATTGGTAATTTGTCCTATGATACTAGTGCGGATGATTTAAAGCGATTCATAATTGCTAAGACTTCTCATGAAGATGATGAGTTGAAGATCACTGAAGACGATATAACTAGAATCAATATGCCTAAAAAGAAAGGTTTCGCTTATGTCGATTTTAAGACTGCCAAACAGGTCGAGAGCTGCATAGCATTATCGGAATCTTATTTAAATGGTAGAAATCTATTAATCAAGAATGGTAAATCCTTTGATGGAAGACCTGCTAAAGAAGCATCTCAAGCTAAGCTGAAGAACCCCCCATCAAGAATTTTGTTCGTTGGTAATCTTTCTTTTGATACCACTGATGAAAGGTTACAAATGCACTTTCAGCACTGCGGTGAAATTACTAAGATCCGAACTGCTACTTTTGAAGATTCTGGTAAATGTAAGGGTTTTTCTTTTGTGGATTTCTTAAAAGTAGAGTCTGCTACAAAAGCAATCGAGGATAAGAGATGTTGGAAGTTAGATGGTAGAAAATTAAAGTTGGAATATGGTGAAGACAGAAGCAAGAGAACCAAGCAACAGAAGCATGGCCATTTAAATAATGACCAAGAATCTAAACAGGAGGAACCCAAGCAAGATTGGATTTCCGAAGTTCCTGCTGAGAAGACTTATGATGAATCTTATAAGAAGCCCACTAAACCCAAGACTTTCAAGAAGCCTTTCAATGATACCAGAAGAAAGGCTCCTGGTCTCGCATTGGCTACTGCCCAAAGAGCAAAGGTAGGTATTGTTCCTTCCAGTGGTAAGAAAACTACCTTTGACTAAATTATATTTAAGTAATTTAATTTGTATTTATAGTAATGAGCATTGAAATTTTTTATTCATGAATAAATTAAATAGTATTTTTCGTACATTAGCATTAAAGAATTCCTTCTGTAGTATACTCTGCATCTTCTACAATGGTGTCATCAGGAGCATCGTCATCTACTAATTCTCTGGATTGGTCCCCCTTCTTACCAAATAAACTTAATCTTCTAACAAACTTAGAAGAAGAAGAAGAAGAAGAACCACCCTTTCTGGATGTAGTGAAAGACCGCATACTCTTTTGAATAATATTCTCTTTGCTAGGGGAGCTTTCTTTGGAATCAAAGCTAGATTGGAATTCTGAAGAATCATCAGATTTACCAAATAGAGATGCAATTGATTTAGATTCACTCTTTGATCTAGATGGAATGGGCGATTGGGGGCTTTGATCTTTGTCGCCAGTGAAAAGCCCAACAAAACTTTTCGTGATTTTATTGTTAGTACTGACCCGACTATGGGTACTCTGGCTAGCAGAGCTATTATCGGGAAATGACTCCCTACTATCGCTAACAAGCAATAATGGAATATCTGGCCAATTCTCTGATTTAGTGCTAGCAGCATAGCCATTCTCATGGCCATTGGTACCAATAGCACTACCATCGACATCTACATCTAAGGTTTGCTTAACGCTCAAAGAGCTGCCATCTTTATCAAACCCAGACCAAATTCCTGATCTCAAGAAGCTACTCTTTGGTTTGTCATCACTTGACATTATTGAGCCGTGGGTGGATCCAGCATATCCTAATAAACTTGTAGCATCTGCCCCAGTTGTCAATGAGTCCTTCCATGGGTTGAAAAAGTTACCATGAGTTGACCCAACTCCACCACTTGCTGCAGAACCAATACTTCCATTTCTTGGCCGCGTTCCAATAGGGTCTATATCTAAATCAGGTCGGAAAAATAGCTGTTCACTGCCGTTATCAGTTTTCTGCTTGTTGTTTAAGAAAAACATACTACTGATTCGTTTTGCAGCATTATTATTACGGTTCTTCTTTGTATCTCCCAATGAAGACATGCTTCCATTTCCTAAATGCGAGAAGTTAGTGAAGGCAGAAAAGCTATCATGAGGAGAAGATCCCAAAATGGGCGAAGGGGGGGTTTGATGGCCATCACGGAGTGACATCATAGATGGTCTTGGAGAAGACGAAGAATCTAAAGAAGGAGGTTTATTATGACCGCTATTAAAGGCATCAGCAAGAATTGAACTAGATGCCCTTTGGTTGGTGCTCGTAACAGGTAAATCCTTTATTAATGAGTCAATAGACTCTGGAAGCTCATCAGCACCTAACAATCCAGATGGCAATAACATGTCAACTGAAGGGCTCATAGGAGCTGAAGCATCATCTTCTTCAATGTTTGCATTTGTTAGAATTGACAGCTGCTGTGATGGTTTGGATGTCAACATAGGAACAGGATAACTACCCAGAGCTGAATCGCCGGCACTAGCAGCAGGGTTAAAGAATTCTAAAGCAGACAAGGAGCTGGTATTCGGAAGAGTAGATATATTTGGAATCATCAAAGATGGAGTAGCAACAGATGTATTGGTTTGGAAAACAGGAGTTGATGGGTTGAATGCCATACCAGCAGTGACAGCAGGAGGGAACTGTGAACTTTTACTCGACTTCCGCTTCTTTTTACCTTTTTGAGCTATTGCTAAGCTGACGGAATCAGCCACAGTGGATGGAATCACGGTTTGCACGACTTGGTGTTGCTGATGGTGAGGAAATGCACTAGATGTAGCTTTGTTATGAGCATCTCTAGCCTCTTTATAAGATTGACTAGCATTTACATAGCGAACTTCAAGAGCTTTCTGAGCTTTCTGCCACTCTTCTTCTAACTGTTTATCGGTTGCAACCTCCTTACTTAATGTTTCCTTGTGTATTTGGTCTATATATGGATGGTCAGTAAATGCTTTCAATGATTCAACACTGACTAAACCGGTGATATAATCAGTATCCTTTTTAATAGCTTCTAATGCACTTAAAGTAGAATTATGACGGACTTCTGATTGTCTAGATCGTGCTGATAGAAGCTTAATCTCCTCTTCAAGGCTTGTCAATAAAGCTTGGTTGGCTGTAATACTCTCCATTAACTTATTTATGTTTTCTTGGCCTTCTTTGTTAATAAAATCTTCAGAAAACTCAGTGGCATCGCCCTCGTTATTTTTATTATCATTCAATTTTCTAGTCCAATCAGCCGTTGCTTGAGACCTTTTATCAAATTCTTCTTGAATCTTAACATATTTCTGTTCCACACGAGTCTTGTGCGCCTCTAAACTTCTCTTTGAATCTTCTAAAGCCTTTGTCTCCGATCTTATTACAGCCCGTTGTTGATCATAGCTCCGCTTTCTTGCCTTAAGCTGTTCTAGTTCGCCTAAAAGTTCCTTCTCTGCTGAATTGAACTCCTTGTCGCCATGCGCAGCTTGTGCTAATAGTTCATTTATTTCTAATTGAACTGATTCAACTTCATGCGTTAATGATTCAACAGTATATGCCTTGTTTTTAGATTTCTTAGAAGAGGAAGTAAGCGAAGCAACACCAGTAGCAGAGCCAGAGTTGAGAATAGCTTTACTGCCCTTACTAGATGAACGTTGGCGAACAGAATTTGAAGGGCTATTGCTATTGCTGGAATATGAAATATCCGTAATAGATGAAGAAATATTAACTGATGACGCTATCGATGGTACTGAGGTCACGGTACTAGTGACTGGCACTGGTAGCGATTCAGTTGGAGATTTCAGAGTATGAACATAAATACAAGCTGCATGGGAACGATAATTACTTGCATTTACTGCCACGACTTTAATTGCATATGGTTTATTTGGCTGAAGATTTTTCAGAGTAATGTTGGACTCTGCTCGATCTGCTTCTCCAACTTTATGGCCATTGACCTCTATAACATGTTTAACAACCGTTGCTCTATCAGGTGGAGGCCAATGGATTGATATCCAGGATGTTGAGATAGCATCAACTGTTACTTTGGGGGTATCAGGTATATCAATACCTAAAACATGAATCAGAGCAGGTGCTGGAACCTTTAACAGCCGAGTTGCCCGGTGAAGAAGCCATAACAAGGCTATCAGGACAACTAAGAACATTGATAGATATCAGACATTAACCTTTACAAAAGGTAAATTGAGTCTTTTAAATTGTCGTATCTTGTAAAATCTCACAGATCGGTGTGGTTGAGTGGTCGATCTGATAAGCTATAAACAACCAACTTTTTGATTCTGAAAAAAAGCTAGAAGCTGAAGATAGAGTCTTTAATAGCAATGTGCGGTGAAATACTATAGGTAGGGTGACTCTAGGAAGAACCACTATGCTGGAGAGTTCTTGGGTAGGGGTTTGCTCCACATTGCACTGATATTAAGCGTAGAATTTGAAAAGTCGAAAGAAAAAAGTTAATTGTTCAGTGAAATTTATTGTAGTAACTAAATGGACACATTTAAGTGGAAATTAAAATTCCAATTTTATGTCCCATTGTTTATCCAAATTTAAAAACTGAAGCATACTATTCAATTCGAATCGAAATTAGGTCCAATTGTGCGGCGAATTTAACCTGCCTATTTGAATTTGGTGCACTAGTAGAATAAGTCTGATACAACATCTAAACTTTAACTTTGTACTTTAATTTATAAAAGATTCATGAAATATACTTAATAATGCACAACTCAGGAAGTTATTACTACTACTACTGTAGCCTTTAACTTTTAATTAGTCTAGATAATGGTATTGCATGCATAAGATTTAGTGGGGCTAGCACAAGCCCAAGCCTTTTACAAATCCGAGAATTGCTTCTTATATAATTCTTGGTTGGTCCCACATTGAAATGGTAGTATAAAAAGAAACTGTAGTGAACTATGTCACTATATTGTACTCCATAATTCAAGCGTACACAATCCTTGGAGCAGATGCCGTACTAGTTAAAATGGCAACAAACTGATAGATATGGTAAGGGTTCTTGAATATCGCATAATTTTACAGGGGTCACTCCTGAAAACTATATAATCCTTCTACACCCTTGGAAAATTTTTTCCTTTTCTTTTTTTTTTATCCACAGTTTTCATAAATCTACAGTCTAATGATTAGGTTACTTGAACTTTTAGCGTATAACGGCTGGACTGTAGTCATTTCACCATTATGGAATGATTTAGCTTTAGATAACCCACTGATAAACCTTTATTAGAAGGTCTTTTTGCTTTTAGCCTTTAATTATTTTATAGACTAAGGATCACATAACCTACTGTTGTAGCAGGTAGCTATTCTAGTTAACTTTAGATTAAATGGGCGACTGCAGTAGCATACATCATGTTTAGTTCGTGTGATCTAGTGCATCGTCAGATAGCATGTAAAAGTGGCCTACTGTAATATAGGTTGTTTGTTAAGTTTAAGAGGTCTATCAAAACAGATAGGCTTTAGATTAGGCGACTTGCAAGTCCGAGACTTGCACAGTTCACGACGCAAGAACTTTTGATGAACCAACACGACTCCTTAAACCGCTCATCAGGAGACGTTTGTCTGAAGGCTACAATATCCTAACTCGATATTCACACTAGCTATCAACTTACTTTACAAGAAACAGCACCTCGCTTTTGTAGATTCCCCATTCTCATTGTGTAAATTTCAATAGTATCTGTGTTCCATTAAGCAAAAAGTGTTTTTCCCTGAAATTTAAAAGCTTATAACTACGAATGAATCTAAAGCAATACGTATTTTCTCGCTTTACCTTAGTAAAACGACAGACAGTTACGAGCCCAAAATGCTCAGTACGGGCCAGTGCTTATGTAATGGTGCTATACTAGTGGCAGAATATGCGATGCACTGGAGTCAAGACAATGAGCCGTTTGCGGCCAGTTCCAGATTGCCAGATTTTCCGGTGAGTCAGACTCTTGGAACTTTGTAAGATATTAGTATAAATCAGAGGAAGTTCCTATAGAGGAAATGAAACATCTAAAACTATTTAGATTTTTCACTTTAAAGTCTATTTACTACGTTTGCAAGACCTTGTGTTTGACGGAACCCGTGCATATCCTTGAACGGCCCTACCTGACATTTAACGGTTACTTCCTAATATAAGTACACGCACACATCTCGGTAACTCACGTGATAACCCGACTGCTTCAGGCTGGCGAAGCGGTAATAGTCGGTATTCGAAATTCTGAGCGAGCTAAGATACAATTTTTTTTAGTGGCTCTCCTCCAGAATATATATATATATTTCATTCAAATAATATCTCCAGAGGACACAAGTGGGAAAAAAACAAACTGAAAAAGCCAGTTCAAAATGGTCCAAACTTCTCCAGCCCATAACGATTTTAGAAGTAAGTTGTTTGCGCCATGCCAAGAATTATCCGAGTACTAACTATTTTTTAACAGGTGATACATTCACTACGCCAACACAATCTATGATAGAAGCCATCACTCGAGCTTCTGTCGGTGATGCTGTTTATGGTGAAGATTATTGTACAAATGCTTTAGAAGCCAAAGTTGCCAAGCTTGCGGGAAAACAAGTTGGTATGTTTGTTCCTTCTGGTACTATGTCCAACCAAATTGCAATTAGAGTACACCTTCATCAACCCCCTCACTCAGTTTTATGTGATTATCGCTCCCACATTTATGCTGCCGAGGCCGCAGGTCTGGCTATTCTCAGTCAAGCTATGGTGACTCCAATTCACCCAAAAAATGGTATTCATGTTACTTTAGAAGATATCAAAAGAAATGTCATTCTCGGAGATAATATCCATACAGCCCCCACCAAAGTCATTTCCCTTGAAAACACATTAGGAGGAACTATTTTACCCATTGACGAAATTAAGAAGATCTCTGCCTTTGCAAAACAACATAATATTGCTATGCACTTAGACGGTGCAAGATTATGGAATGCTTCCGCCGCTACTGACATTCCTTTAGATGAATATGCTCAATATTTTGACACTGTTTCATTATGTTTGTCAAAAGGTATTGGTGCACCCATTGGTAGTGTCTTAGTTGGTCCTGAAGATCTTATTAAGAAGGCCCTTTGGATTAGAAAACAACAGGGTGGTGGAATGAGACAATCTGGTCTATTAGCTGCTGCTGCTATGGTTGCTATTGATGAGGTTTGGCCCACCATGAAAGCAACCCACCAAAAGGCTGCCAAATTGGCCAAAGAATTAGAAGCTCACGGTGTCAAGATCCAACTCCCTGTTGATACCAACTTTATCTTCTTGGACTCTGATAAAAGCAACCTTAATACTGCATTCTTCAAAGAAGAGGCTGAGAAACTGGATGTAAAGGTATGGGACGAAAGATTAGTTTTCCACCACCAAACTTCTGATTTGGCTATTGCCAACCTTAAAGAAGCCATACTCCGCGCTCTCAAAAGATCTGAAGGATCTCCAAATCCTGAACTCGAGGAAGGTGGTCCTTACCGAAGCCGTAGTATGGTTGAGGACAAATAAAAAAAAGATTAACGACAATATGTAGACTGACTTGCATCCCTACTTTTAATATGCTTATTTAATGATAAATTATTATTTTCTTCATATCAATATGTTAGTTAACCTCGTAATGTCACTTCCTCTACTATCTTTCTAGCAAAGTTCAATATTCACTTGTTGGAAATGATGGTTTCTATGGCCTAACCGCATCCCCCTTAAAACGTTAACCTTTTACGTAGAGCTACACCCCTGCCCTATTCACCACCCCTAGTTCACAAAACAGACCTTAAAAGAATACTGACATTGTTATAAACTTATCATTCTACAAATATTGGCAATTAAATACCTAGGAAATCCACAGACAGAATAATTGTTTAATATAAGCTGATTTACCGATATTCAGTGATCCCCGTAAGAATTCTTGTGAAACTTCAAGAATTGAGCTGGAATTATAGTCAAAAAAACTGATCGGACTTAATCAGCCCATATTTCTCCGATACAGTTACTACATTTATTAGTGAAAATTTTCTTCAAAAGCTATTTCATAAAATTGGAAAAAAATGAGTAAGAGACATTTTGTCCGTTCAATTAAAAATATAACCAATGGGTATTCATCAGTGGAGATTCAGGTTAGAAATGGTATGTTATTGCCATTGAATTTACTCTGCACATGTGGGCTAACCATCTAGCTACTAGTAATGATCCATGGGGACCCAGTTCAAAGGAGCTTCATGAAATAGCATTATTAACTTTCCACGAGTGAGTTACTTTTAAAAACTTTTATTTTATGTTCTAGATTGGTCTTATAAGTTGATATTGTTTTGAATAGCTATGGCTAAATACAACCAATACACTCCTTCGGCTGGATCGGATCAACCTGAACCGGCAAGGCAAGTTCTGTTCGGTGTGCCGTACTAACTTAAACAGCCATTATGTTAATGAGATTTTAGCGATTCTTGAAAAAAGACTTAATGATAAAGGTAAAAGGTGGCGACATGTTATGAAGGTATGAAATTTTATTGATGTTTTTTTTTTTTTGCCAATATGCGATGATTCAATTTTTTCATGCTGCCACAGACTATTGCTACTGATATTCCGAAAAAAAAAAGAAAAAAAAAATTAAGCAGTGTTTTGGTGGTGCAGGTAATTTTGGGTATGGAACATTATTAACAAAGGTTTTAGGCACTGTCATTACTGTTGTACCTGATTTATGAAGGCTCAGAGACTATCATCCAATGGCTCAAAAAAAAACTGCATTTGGTTAAAACTTTAAGAGAATTTCGATATGCTGATAGTCGGAATATAGACCAGGGGGCACAAAGTATGTATTGGAAATTTGATACTAGCATCAACCAATTACTAACACTGTATAGTTCGGTCCAAAGCAAGAGTTCTTACTGAATTAATTGAAGATCCAGAAAAGCTAGCCAATGAAAAAACCAATTACTCACGAATTCGCCAAGAAATGGGTAGGCCAGGCATCTTGGACTTGAGCTCAAATGAATCGAAAACAAGGTCTAGATATAGTCTAGATATAGGTAGGTCTTCTGGAACTAGTGGAGGGCCCCGCCATTCGATGGACCTTTATCAGAGCAAGAATTCATGGGAGGAAAATAGGTTACCGCGAAAAATCTCCCAACCGGACGGACGTCAAAGTCTGTCACTTCTGCAGATTATTGATGAAGAAGACTATGTACCAGAATTGGGCCGGATAACTTCCCAAGTTTAAGCATGCATATTAAGATCCGATAGACCCGTTCTGGATTGAAAAGTCATTATTCATTTTATTTATATCATATCATAACTTATATTTAATCCTCTTTATACCGTTATATTTAGGTAATAACTACTAATATTTAAACATATCTTTTGAAAATCAGCATTTATCATTGTTGTAGCAGTCAAGTCGGATCTAGGCTCTCGGAAATTTAGGAATTCAATAATTTTTTTATTCCTTGAAAGATCCTACTGTATTGTCAGTGTGACTCAACGGTTTGTGGAGGAGCATAGCACACATCATATCATGCACTCCTACCTGATGATCTTCATCATTATAAGCGCTGTGGACCGCTAACGGCAGGTGTAAGATATTTTGATCTCTAACGGAAGGTAACCACCCACTTGATGTAAAGCTAACTGACCAGTCGGCTATGCAGAGCAGAGATAACTGTACCAGTTTCTAGTTGAGAAGATTGGTTTGGATAACAAAGTTTTGAAATAACAGGTTTCTCATCTTGAACCATAAATATTAACCCACAAACCGAATGAAAAAAAAAAATCCTATATATAAAATTAAGATTCAAGCATTATGGTATAGGGATTGCTGACCCCAGATACTAACACACTAATAATGGGAAATATATGTTAAGAGCTACAGTACATATTTATTGCGACGCAGGCCCGCAACCGGATGCTATGCGATGAGCTGGTTACCTGTTAGAAGATATATGTGCTGATCCCTACCAAGAATCAGAACTATGCATAACCAACCCAAAGTCTGCTAGACATTATGGGTTTAAAAGTGCTCTACCACATCTCCTACAACTCCCGGATATGTAAGAAGCTTTACATGAAGTTGATACGATCCTATCAAACTTGTCTATCTACCAATAGTGTGCCTGTGTTTAATGTTATCAACGTTCAACCATTTATCCCGTATCAACTAACATTTCCTTGAAAACTGAAGCTTAGACGCCAAGCAAAAACTTTAAACAGAAAAAAAAACCCCACTGGATTATCCTGGGTAGAGTAACCTCTGAGTTGCTATATAAATAGTTGCCAAGTACTTGTTTCTAGAAAAGCTAATTTGTTACGAATTATCACATTTTGATTTTTTTGCCCACTCGGAAATACCAATAAATTAACGTGTGGCACCAGCGTAATACATTTATCATAAATATTTGACCCCGCAGTTTCGCTTTAAAATTTTAACCCGTAGAAATATTGTAATTTTCAGTATACGGGGTGTTACTTTCTTTTGTTTTTCTGTTGAGGGGACATTTGTCAGACTCTCGCTAACATATTTTTGACATATAAGAAGCATATTTTCAATACAACCGACTCACACAACAAAAACGTTTTAATATTCTTTTTATTAAATATTGAAATACTGTTGAAAATGTCTGAAAAAGTTCACAATAGTGACAAAAGTTCAAATTTCGATCCCGAATTTGGTGTGGTAGTGGAGGAAACTGGAGGGAAATGGCAAAACTTCAAGAACTCATTCAAACGAGCAGACTTATCTCATATTGACACAACTGGAATGTCAGAGCTTGAGATTGCAGAACTTGCTACTGCTAACTCTCCTCTACAAAAGTCTTTGAAAAGTCGACATATCCAGATGATTGCCATTGGTGGGTCTATTGGTACAGGTTTATTTGTTGGTTCAGGAAGCATTTTACGAAGCGGAGGACCCGCTGCTCTTCTTATTGGTTATTCTTTAGTTGGATCCATGTTGTACTGCACTGTAATGGCTTTAGGTGAACTTGCAGTTGTATATCCAGTATCTGGTGCTTTCAATACATATTCTACAAAGTTTGTAGACCCTGCTTGGGGGTTTGCCATGGGATGGAATTATGCCCTTCAGTGGCTAGTAGTATTACCAGCTGAGTTAGTAGCTGCATCTATTACTATTAATTTTTGGCAGTCAAATATCAATAAAGCAGCATGGGTAGCCATCTTTTACGTGTTTATTTTATCAATTAACTTATTCGGTGTTAAAGGATATGGTGAGGCGGAATTTTTATTCTCTATGATCAAGGTCTTGGCTATTATTGGCTATGTTATTTTAGGCATTATTATTGATTGTGGAGGAGGTCCTAATGGCCATTATATTGGCGGACATCTATGGCACGACCCTGGTGCCTTTGCCCATAGTTTCAAAGGAGTCTGTAGCGTATTTGTTACGGCAGCATTTTCATTTGCTGGAACTGAATTAGTCGGCTTGGCAGCTGCCGAAACGGAAAATCCTCGAAAATCTCTTCCGTCTGCTACCAAACAGGTGTTTTGGAGAATTGCCCTTTTTTACATTATCTCGCTAACCATAGTTGGATTATTAGTCCCTTACACCGACGAGAGGCTTTTAGGCTCGTCATCTGCAGATGCCACTGCATCGCCATTTGTTATTTCTATTAAAAACGCAGGCATACGAGGCTTACCTTCCGTCTTCAATGCAGTTATCTTAATTTCGGTACTTTCAGTAGGAAATTCGGCAGTGTACGGATGCTCTCGAACGCTGGCTGGTTTATCTGCTCAAGGTATGGCACCCAAGATATTAGGTTATATCGACAGACAAGGACGTCCTTTAGGAGGTATTGCAGTTAGTGCAACTATTGGACTTTTATGCTTTGTTAGTGCTTCTGATAAAGAGTCTGTAGTGTTCAGCTGGTTACTGTCACTATCCGGATTATCTTCGATCTTCACTTGGGGATCTATCTGCGTCTGTCATCTTCAGTTCCGAAGAGCCATGAAGCTGCAAAACAGATCTTTAGATGAGGTGCCATTCAAGTCATCGGTGGGTGTGATCGGTTCCTTATACGGATTAATTTTTAATATTCTTGTTTTAGCTGCTCAATTCTGGGTTTCACTATTCCCACTTGGATCTAGTCCTAATCCAAGTTATTTCTTCCAGAACTATTTGGGTTTCCCAGTAGTGATTGTGTTCTATGCATTCTGGAAGATTTGGAAGAGGAGTCCCTTTGTTAACCTGCGTGAGGTTGACTTGGACACGGGTCGTAGAGAGCTCGATATGGATCGCCTAAGGCAGGAAGTCAAAGAGGAGGAGGAATATATTAGGGGTAGAAGCGTTTTCTATAGAACTTATAAGTTCTGGTGTTAGTGTATAATATTATTGTAGTACTAGTGCGGTATTTCTTTTTCTTTTTCTTTATTTTTTTTTTTTTTTTTTTTTTTTTTTTTTTTTTTTTTTTTTTTTTTTTTTTTTT
>JAJMBN010000137.1:0-43689 GCA_030572735.1 Sugiyamaella mastotermitis
ATATAGTTATATGATTTTCATGTTCTATAGATAAATTTGATGTTATTATTATTATAATGAGGGCCATATTTCGCTACCTCTTTAAACTGTGAAAATTGAAAAAACATACTTTTGAATATCTAAATTTCAAAAATTTTAGAAATGGTGTTGTGGCGCAATGGTGAGCGCATCGGATTTCGGTTCCGAAGGTTGCAGGTTCGAGTCCTGTCAACATCGGGTTTTTTTTTCCTTTTTCCTTCCAAAGAAAGAATTTTAATTTTTTTTTTTTTGCCTGCTACACGATATAACTATTAGATAAGCTATGAAAAAGAAACTAAATATTTTTAAAAACCTGTAAACCAATGAAGGAGTGGGATTTTATGTATGATTCAATACAACTACTGAAATGATGATGAGATGCCGTTATATATCTAAGACTGTTTTATATCTGAGAGTTTTATCAATCTGACCGTCGTCTCTTTTCTGCAGCAAGTTACGCTTTACCTTGTCATGTTCCGAAAGCTAGCATACCAATGACCAGCTTATCAAATGCATCTGTTGTAGGTTCCTTTCAAGCTCTAAATACAGCAAAAACAAGGCGTCTTTACTTTTACCATTAAAGTTACCATTGCCAATAAAGCATATTTTATAAAAAAATTGAACTCAAATCGATGTTGACAGGACTCGAACCTGCAACCTTCGGAACCGAAATCCGATGCGCTCACCATTGCGCCACAACACCACCTTTGCAAAGATTGAAATTTTCATAATATATATAGATAGCATTAAACATTTAGGTTAGGTGAAATAGATACCCTAACATCTACTAAACAAACGGCAAAATTAAGATTCGAATTCTATGATTCAATGAGATAATCAGATAACTAAAATCAAATACAGTATACAAGAGCATTGACATATTTGATATTCTAACATACCAGTGATACAAAGTTATCAAGTTGGTTCTTATAGCTGTTAAACAAAATTTGGCATAGCTTTAAATCCCTGCTTATTGATTAAAAGGTGAGTTATATTAATTTCTGCCGATACTTCTTTTAAAATATATCTATTATATTTGGGCCTCAGTAATAGTACAAAATCAAAAATTAAACATGTTTGTATGGTCATCTCTACAAGTCCAAAGCTGTCTTTCTCATGCTAGATCATCGTATTTAGTTGCTATATCCAAATCCAACTCCTGTTAAAGAGCAGTAATTGTCAAAAAAAAACTTATATAACATTTCAAGTACACGTTTTATATTGACTATTTTAAACGTGAATTTAAATTACTTGCAAATGGGAAATAATATACAACGGAATGCAACCGTTGTTGCACCTTAAACAGATGTAGTGGGACAGGAAAGTACGATACTTGGTTTTAAAATTTCCTGGCTTATAATAACACTTAATTCAAGTAACAATAAACATTTTCACTGTCTATGACTAAATTACCACTCTTTTTATAACTTGTTTAGCTAGTAATATGAATCGAAAGTATGCTATTCTGTAAATGATTTAATTAATATAATAATATAGGAGATTGTAAAGAGACGTGTTTTACTGTTTTGGTCTTCTTCATCTTCTGAATTAATAATGCTTTTGCCCAGTTCTTTTTTATAGTGGAAGTGAGTAAAAACGCAAACGATATTTCAGTGGATTGAAGTTTTAGACGTTAAAGTATCCTCTAACCAGGACTATTTGAGTTAGTACATCATGCAATATACTGCAACCTATTTTAAGAATCAATCAGTCTAAGATAAGGAAATTTTAGGTGTGTGATTATGGTTCATATTATTATGAAATCAGTACAACGAAATAAACCGGACTATTTTCACATTGTATCAGAAAAAAAACCTTACACTCATGCCAGTGAAAATGTCATAATAACCAGATTCTGATAGGTCAATTCGACACCCCCGGTCAGTCCGCCGTACTATTGCACTAGCACAGAATTTGTACACAGGAATGACAGTGATCAGCACACAAAAAGTTAGTTAGGAACGGTTTACATAAGCAAAAACGAGGTTGTAGGTAAAAACAAAATATAGGTGTTCTCTATTAATTCAGAGAGATGTCCAGTATCCAACTAAAAGCATGCCAAGTATATTTGATTATGTCTATGATGTCAAACCTTGTTAATAATAAAGGACAAATTTCTACGTCCAATTCTTTTTGGCTGCCTTGTACCTAGCATGTGGTAAATTATAACAGCTTTTAGGGCCACTGATTACAGTTATTTAGTTTATATGCGTGGTAATTGCTATTTTATGGTAACAGTAGCTCTTAACAGTAACTTTGTTATTATAGCTTAAGATACAAGTACAATCAACATGGTTACAATTACAATTGGGTTCAAATATAAAATTAGATCATATTACATATAAGCTACTTAACTAAAAGTTAAATTAACTGTTACAATATTGACCAGCGGGTAGTCCTCGCGTGATCTCCTGATATAATCGACATGAGTAGGTACAGTTGAATTGACACGGATAACCCATAAAACCGACATGGCTCAATATGTAATATAAAGATTTACGGGATCCTTGACTTTTAAGAAGATATCACGAGGCATCTTGAGAGTTTTTACGAGTGATCTACCGATTATGATCATCGGCAGTTACAGGTGAACAATGGATCGTGATAGGCACGGTACACAGTAGCAGGTTAGTGGCAGCCCAGTCAGCCCGTTAACCACCTAAATGTTAACAGCAATTCAAGCAACTTTAAGTAAATCAACCTACAGTATAACAAATCATATAAGCCAAAAGCTTATTATATCAAGATATCTAATGTCCTCAGTGGTCATTTCTCAAAAAGCGGGGGTAACAGACTTTGATGAACCTCGGAGATCTACAGTATTTAGTACCCCACAATCAACCCAAGCCCTATCGATGATCAGTTAGTAAGTAGACTTTTCTCGGCTTGTAATATGTGTAAACTGACTTGGATATGAGAGATTGACTAGGTTTTTAACCAACTTCTCCATTGGGATGGCTAATAAAATCAGCTACAAACTTGATGAATTAGGAAAAGTGAAGAGTGGTTAATTACTTGGCAAGGTAACTAAATTGCAATTTTTTAGCATCAAAAAGCTCCAATTAGAGTTTAAGACTGGACAGTCAATCAATGTTAATATTCTAGGTCTGGTGATTGAACTGCAAATCTTGGGTACATTTAGGATCCTTGTCAAAGTTTTAATGACTGGTTCTGATCGTGATTTATACGGGTACTTTTCGATCCATCTATCCATGACAAAAGTTACTGTAGTGTGCTAGCTGTCATTTGACAGGCAGATTACAGGAGTGACACTTAGAAATAAACAATCATTTAATAATTCAATATAACTGCAGGAACAGGAGTTTAGTTATACAGCTTAAATTTAGAATTTGGTAAAATTTAAAAATTTTTTCAATATACTCCTGCTTTCAATAAATTCCTCAACGCCTAATGTTCGCGTTGTTATCCAGGGGCATGTTTTAGTCAACCCCTCCCAAGAGTCTGGTAGCATGGTAAGGCGGGTTGATGCATACCTAACCGCACCTATCTGAATCCGACAGGATCATTTAATAGATTGAGATAAGAGCTACAAAAAAGCAATTCATAGATTAGAAAAAGCAAAATTTAGCAGATCTCGTCAGATATCTTCACCACGCGTCTTTACAGAAGTCTATGATACAACTCAGGATTAGAGTCAAGTTGTCGTTCAATAATTCTGACAACTTTAACTTAATATATCTGCACTGATACGTCACTACTCTTGGTATTATCACCGTATACTATATGATTACACTTCCGCTGTAAATCATAACACATGTTTAAGGTGACGGTAGCGGCATATATGCTCCTAAGTTACAGAGCTAACAGTTAAGTTATTAGTTTTTGTAAGTTAAGCTGTTCCAAACCAGCATGGTGGGGCAGCTCTGCATAAAGCTCTGCATAAAGAGGTGCGGATTTTTCCTCGGTGAAGTTAACCAGGCTTACAAAACATCGGAGGTTGGCTGAACTAGTATTAATAATACAATATATTAAACCAGAAGAGAAGGAAAGAGAAGAAACAGAATTAATATTTTAATATTGTAGATCTATTTTTGAGTGAGTCATTTGATTAAAAGCATACGATTTCGAGTACTAATTCAGGTGAATATTTATAAATGTATTCGTTCCTCAGACAATCTGCGGAGTTTTTAAATGCAACAATTGTTCAACTAACTTAACGAGTTAACTGTCAGCAGTTTTCACAAATTGTTAAGAACTACTTAGTGCCAACCACATGCACACCAGGATAGTTCATAGAACCACTAGCTCAATATTAGTACCATTGTCAAATCAGCTATTATCTGATTGGGGTTAGTCTATCCGATCTGGTCGTTGCCAAGTGCCATCCTAATCACTTTAACCTTCAATAGAAAAATAATCTATCCGCCCCGCTCTTGTATCAACCAACAACAAACAATTGTAAACTGTAATAATTTTAGTCAACAGAATCAACTTTTTGTGAGTGTTTAGAATATGCAAGTAGATTCTAGAGCGCAATTGGGTTTATTGCAGCACTCGGGGTAGCAAGTTAGACTAGGGTCCCAGATCTCAAGATGCTAGAGTACCTGTACTCAATGCCGTGCACCTAGGTAGTCGGCAAAAAGTGCCACACATAAAAAGTTCTTTGTCATAAAAGATGATGAATAATTATTTTCGATTTTACTGATATAATGCATCATTGATTTAACTGGCGTTATAATAAATCAGAAGACTAGAATATTATACATCCAAAGCTAAATAACCGTAGTTTCTGAAACAGCTAAAAATAAAATAAAAAGAAACTTATTCTGAAACTGGTTTCAGACCGTAGCTACAAAAAAGTCACAAGTATTCACTACCATCTGCTAAGGCATACAACCTACTACTAGACCATTAACTATTCACTATAACAAGCTATAATAAATTGATTATTTAAACAGAAAAGGTTGATTTTGTCAAACACTACAGATCTAATGACTGAGCAAGGAATTTCAGATATTAGGTTCCAAAGTCAAACAGCCACTAGTTCTTTTATGTATTTTATCTATAGGCAGCGAATTGAGCTCCTGCAACTATTAATTAGCAACCAATATGTGAAATATAATAAAGTAACTATTCAATTTCATGAATGGTTTCCATACGATAAGCTGACTGTTCTATATTGCTCAGACACGATTGTCGGCAAGTGCTGTAACTCGCTGCAGTGAACCACACTGCTTGACTGCAAATCCGCATAAATGGCTCTGCTTATCTGACAGATGTGCACGCGGGGAGCCATTCTTCCTCATGAGCTAAGCCCATTGATATTCTTGACACCATTGAGACAACCACTAGCGAAATGATAATACAGTAGCTTTAATAATTGATTATAAATGATTGAATAATAAATTCAGCATATTAGGATAGTCTTATTTGAGTTGATTTGTTATCAATTGGATCTAACTACACTTGAATTATGAATTCTAAAATTGTATTAAGAAATGTTAACACCGGAAAATTATTATAGTGACTATTGTTTAATAGTTACTATTTCTGTAGAAGTATCCATAGAAATAGAAAAGATCCGACATATAGCTTACTGTAAGGACTATTTTCGCCAGCGGCTTGTCTGGTTAAACTGGCTCTTTTTTGATGAGGAAGAGCAACTATGCAAGCTGTGACGACTGATTGACTGAATATCAATGACAATTTGGACTAGCAAATTAACAAAACTGGTTGTATAATAACTTCGCATTATGCAGAAATAAATTGCTGCCTAATTTACAAATTATTGCTGTCAATAATTTTACTTTTACTAGCTTATCTAATTATCAGTAAATATGTTCTATCGCATTTCTGCTTCTAGAGACGGGGCTGTAGGGTGTGGTTACACACACGTTTATAATAAAGACGAACGCCTGAACAGTTCGCGGCGACTCAGCGTGCCTGTGGCATTCAAGGCAGTGGGCGAAACAATAACTTTCTTTCTCTCCAAGTTGGGGTCTGCTCAGGAACAATGCAAGTCTCAAGTCTCGATACAATTCTCGATATGGTTGGAAAACCAAGTCCATTTTTCTTTGATTTATCTTTTATTGTTTGAGCAGTCAAGTAACATAAACTATATGTCGGTACGGTCTGTAACTTACGTAAGTTTTCATGTAGGCGATGTTTATTAACCCTTGCAGAGCTACAATACAGAACGGAACACGGAATAATTATGTCCAAAGCAACAAGTCCAATCCGGCCATTTCTGCTAAATAATCTTTGTAAAACCAAACCTTTTTCTCATAAACCCGGTTTCTGACTAGTTAGTGACACATAAACATTAATTAAAATTAGAATTATTTAGCTTTTGGAATCCAAGTGTCTTAACATAAAAACCTACAATGATGTATTGCTTTTTCTAAATTTCTCACAGTCCATACCCAGGCACTGTTCACAACAAAAGACTTTAGATCGAACGTGTGCCCCACCTGGCCTGTTAACCATCGCTCTGTGTGTTTTTTTTTTCAAGAACGCAAGTAAAAGCAACTACTGAAAAAGAAAACATCTTTAAAATAGTTAATATTTTGGTGAAACTTTCAAGTTTCCTAACAGACATTTTGGCTTGTCTATTAAACGAAAAGCATTGCACAAAAATCGCTCAACTGTCGTTACTATTTACCTTGTTTAAAAATGCTCTTTAACTGAGCACAAAGCTTTATTTCTAAGAATGTTGAACAGTTAAACAACTTAACAACTTAACAATAAATTTCCGGCCATTGATATCTCCTCATATTGATAACAAGATTGTATTATTTTTGTACTAAGTATCAACTATTTACGATAGTTTCACATATTTTATAAAAAGTCAAAAAAGCAAACATTAGGAAAAGAAAATAACAGCTTCATACTCATTTCTTTTTTTCACACCATTTCTTATTTCTTCTTTTTACTTTTTTTGGACTAGTGCGTTTCCCTGTTTTACAGAAGATCTACACATGGAATTGACTATGTCATTTCACATCACGCCCAAGCGTGCTTTAACCTTCCAGACCGGAGTGGTTATATATAAATACACAGTCCGCTCTATCAATTGAGTTTAAAAGGTCTTTTCTCTGTATCTTTATTCTTTCCTTTACGTCCAACTCATTCAATCTTTATTCTAAGTGATTAGAAATGGGCTTTAAATTAGTGCTTAGCAGCGCTTTAGCTGCTATTTATCTTTTAGCTTCTGTTCAAGCAAATCCTCTGTAAGTTATCTATGTTTGGTGAAATTTTTCAAAAGGACATGTATATATAGTGAATGATGTTGTGAAATGAAGTTTGTATTTTTTATGAAAATTGCGACAAATATTTTAAGAGATTCAAGTCAACAATCTAATCGATATCCAAATCTGTAAATGGTTTACTGTGCTACGGATCCCAGCAGTACCTAAAAAGCTCAAGCCAAGAAAGTAAACAAATCTGACGACTTGACCAAACGAATAAAAAAACTCCAATTTTATTTAATTCAAGAAAACGAGAAAGTTTGGATGAGCTTTTTTTTTTTTTTTATTACATGAAACAATAAATTAAGGATGAAAATAAACTCTACACATTACAGCAGCAGTCAATGGTGCCTATACATATATACCGCAAAATGTCCTAACCTCACAACATACTAACAATTATATAGTAGACTCGAAAAGAAGTCTGGAAGTTACCTTGGATTTCCTTATAATACTGAAAAAGTCCGTGGTGTCAATTTAGGAGGTTGGTTTGTTACTGAACCTTTTATTACTCCTTCTTTATATACTCCTTTTGATAACCCACCTATTGATGAATGGCACCTTTCTCAATACCTCGGTGACAATGCTTACAACGTTTTGAACCAACATTGGTCTACTTGGTATACCTTCCAAGACTTTCAAGATATTGCTAACTATGGTTTCAACCACGTTCGTATCCCAATTGGATACTGGGCTTTCCTTAAGCTTGATGGAGATCCTTATGTTCAAGGTCAAGAGCAATACCTTGATAGTGCTATTGACTGGGCTAGACAAGTTGGCCTTAAGGTCTGGATTGATATCCATGGTGCCCCCGGTTCTCAAAACGGTTTTGATAACTCTGGTGAGAGAGATGTTCTTAACTGGCAAACTGGTGATAATGTTCAACAAACTCTTAATGTTGTTAATATTGTTGCTACCAAATATGGCCAAGAAGACTACAACGACGTCGTGGTTGGAATAGAGCTCGTCAATGAGCCTTTAGGACCTTCTTTGGATATGGATCAAATTAAAACTTATTTCCAAAATGGCTGGAATGTTATTAGAGATTCTGGCTCAGACACTGGTGTCATTATTCATGATGCTTTCCAAGCTTTGAACTATTGGAATGATTTCATGAACCTTCCTGATTACTGGAACGTAGTTCTTGACCACCATCAATATCAAGTATTCTCTGCTGGTGAGTTGGAAAGAGACATTGGAGCTCATATCCAAGCTGCCTGTAACATTGGTTGGGCAACCAGATCTGAATACTTGTGGAGAGTTACTGGTGAGTTCTCTGCTGCTTTGACTGACTGTACCCCATGGCTTAATGGTGTTGGCCGAGGTTCCCGATACGAAGGACAATATGATAACTCTCCTTACATTGGATCTTGTGCTGGAATTGATGATATTACCACCTGGTCTGATGAGAAGAAGCAAAATACCAGACAATATATCGAGGCTCAAATGGATGCTTATGATCAAGGTACTGGTTGGATCTTCTGGACTTACAAGACTGAAGGTTCGCTCGAATGGGATGTTCAAAGATTGATTGGTGCTGGCCTCTTCCCTCAACCTTTGGATGATCGTCAATACCCCAACCAATGTGGTTTCAACTAAAAAGAGACGTTATTTTTCTAACGCAAACCGACTTTTTTATTTCTTCATTCTTTATGTGCATTATGATTATATTCCCATCCTCCTTATACTTTTAATTTCTTGACCTCGTTTACCATCTCCTTTATATTGTAATAAGACCATCTATTGATGATCTGAATTATTGTATGTTATTTAAATAGCCAAAAAAAAATAATGGCCACTCATATATATATCTCCATAGTATATATTAAAATTGAAACTAGATTTCGTTCGTTAATAGATTGAACATTTAATTTGTTATACAATAAAAAAAAAATAATGTTATATTAAAATGCCACTGTCCATAAATAAATTAATTAACAATATTCCTAACCTCTTTACCTAATTGCTCAAACTCTTCATTGGTAATTTTCGAACCATCCATCCATTTCAACCGTAATCCAGAATTAAGAATAACATTTCGATATACTGTCCTAACATTGCGCATTTTTGGTGACAGCTTATGAGCTACAAACTCCTGCTCCTTTTGAACCCATTTTGTTTGTTGACCCTTGGTATGAGATGATCGATAAGCTTGTCTAGTTTCAACTTCCAACGGAGGATACAAACTTTTAGTTAATGGATTTTCTCTCAAATCCAGAACGAGCAGAAATTGCATGCTAGAAATGCAGCTTAATACTGTATCTATGTTGGAAATATCATTATGGAACAAATATAGTCTTTTAAGCTTTGGAATACCTACAAGAGGACTTAAATCTTTGATATGATTAAAAGAAAGATCTAGCTCTCTAAGGTTCAGGCAGAATTCACTGAACATCGGTTGCAAATATCTTAAGCCCATACTAGACATTTCAAGGATGTTCAAATTCAAGAAGGGTTCCTTAATCTTGACTGTATCCATAATGTTATGAGAGATATTAACTCGACGCAAATCACTCATTTGGTTCCAATATCCATATTGTTGATCACCGGTGCTATTGTCTTGATTTTGAATAGATAGATTCTCCAAATGAATTAATTTATCGAGGCCACTCAGCTTCCTGTTTCCATCATACTGAAGCTCCTTTAATCCTTTGAAATGAGAAAGATCTAACGAAGCATTATTGGAATTTAAACAGAGTTTTCGAAGACTATAATTGGGTTTCGAATTCAACTGAAATGCTATAAGTTTATTCTTGTTAAGGTTTAAGCTGATAAGTGTTGTTAGCCCATCTACTCCCTTAACAAGCTCCAAATTATTATTGCTTAGATCAATACTGTTAATTGAGGGCCAACTACAACCCGAAAAATCAACCTTTTCCAGCTGGTTACAATTAGCACTCAAGATTGTAATACCTTTAGCATTTTCGATACCATGCAAAGAATTGAGTTTATTGTGATCCACATTGAGAACGGTCAAATGTGCCAACTCTGACAAAGGCATTAGGTTTTCAAGGTTATTGTGGCTGATATCCAAAACACGAATATTTTGCAAATATTCAAACGTTGCTAAATTGGAGAATTTGTTTGCAGAGATATTCAAATTAAAGACACCAGAAGGAATACCATGAGCTACCTGCAATTTGTTGTTGGCGACATTAAGAGATTCAATGTTTGGGCATATCTGGTCAAGGATCTCTAAACTCTTGATGTTATTGTCTTCCAAGTTCAAATGACGGATCTCGGACCAATCTGGAATTGTCTGGTTACTATCAGTAAGAACCTTCACAAGGTTATTAAAAGTACCAGAAAAAGATGAGTTTATCATAGAAATGTTGGTAACATTGACTTTTGCTGGAGGGCTTAGCTTTGTAACAGAGCTTAAAATATCAGTAGCGTGATGAGAAGGTATAGTGATAGATACTTCCCTTTGGCTATAAGGACCATATGATGAAGTCAAAGTAATATGGTGCTGAGGTGGATTAGACAAAGGTACATGGGAGAATTGTGATGGTGTACGACTCTGGCGAGGGACAACATTTGTTCTGGAAGTGGTATTTCCAATAGATGCAGAATAAGATATGGAATTTTCAGTAAGTGATGTAGAATCAGCAGGTGAAGATGTTTGCATTACAAGGTCTTGGGGCATGTGCTCGATTTCAGGTTTAGTTGAAACCACTTCTATGTCTGCAGAATCCTGTAAATCATCAATTCCATCAAAAGGATCCATATCTGCTTGATTTTCATTTACTTTGGTAGAACCAGTACCAAAATTGTGCTCCTCAGCAGAGACAGTTTTCTTTCGTTGCCATCGATGATTTTTTTCATCAAAATCCATATCTTCGAATTCTTGACCAAAATCAAAGGCTTTAACTTCTTCTGGCCGGATTATGTTTATCCTTGGATTTCGGGTCTTCTGGGGATTAAGCTCAGAAGACCGTGATTTAACTGATGCAATGATACGTTTATTTGAAGGATTTTCTGAAATAGATAAAGCTTCAAGGGTAGTTTTGCCTCTTTCCATAACACCTTTAACTGAGTTATAATAGTCGTCGTCGGACATGACACTTGTAGCCTTTGAAACCTTGCGATAGTTGGGTCGTAAATCATTATTGGGTTGTTGGTGAACCTGCTGTAATGTGACCTCAAGCTCATTTAGACTGTTATCGCTTTTGATAGTAGTAGAATCACATGAAGAATGGAATTGGCTCATAGAACTATGCTCAGAAGTGTAAGAAGTTTGAGACTGGTCTAACATATTCTTTTCTGCAAATTGACCTCCAGGCATTCCCATTTGTCTAATATGAGCCATCATATCATCAGCATCTTGTAAAAAGTTGACTTGAGAAGGATTGTTATAGTTTTCACTAGAGCCCTTAGTTGAAAGGGTACTTGGTTCTGAATCTTCTTTGTTTCCCAAGCTACCTAGTAAATCATTAAATCGATTATTAGTATATGTGTTACTTTCACCCGTGAATACTTGTAAGGGTGGACCAGAAGTATTAAATTCGAATCCCTTTTCGTCATCTTCTTCGTCGTACTCTTCATCATATTCTTCAGAGTTTATTTCAGTCTGTGAATTAGAACTAGACTTTCTAACAAAAGATTCAGATGAATTAGACAGATCATCTGATTGCTGTTTGATGGATGGTCCAGACAATTTAGATGAGGCAGATGACAGTGATGATTTTTCATTGCCTTCCATAATGACTGGTAAGGTTAATGTCCCACGAGGTAATGTAGAGTTGACATTTATTCTTGAACCCAGTGGTTGATTCGAAGGGGTATTTGAAAAATTGGTGTTAAGTTTTTTAGGTGGCTCCCTTATGGTTGGCGGTGCAAACAGATGGTTTAGATGATTTGAAGTAGGACCTCTTTGCTGTGCTCCTAATGCTTTTTTCCACTCGGGAGTACCAGCTTTGGCATCTGTATCATACTTTGTAGTATCAAAACCAAAGGCAATTTCCTCATTATTTTCATCATCATTGTCATCATTATAATCATCATTATCATTATTTTCATTATTAGTATCATCATTATGCTTGAAAGTATTTGAAGAAGATTGAGTTTGGTATTCTTGTTCAACCCATTCTTCTTCCAGCCCGTCTTCGCCCCAATCTATATTGGCACCAGCACTCGAACCAGCAGATTCAACGGCAGAACTAGTACCAGAGCCTGAATTTGATGAAGCTGGTTCAGAAATTTCTGGAGAATTTGTTCTTAATGTATCCTGTATACTGTCTGCGGTATCACTTACCCGTTCATTAGCTTTAAATTGGTTTATTGGAGAATCAACTACATCTTCAGGAGAGGTAGATCGGGATTTCCTGGGCACTAACCTTTGGCTATTCTGACCAATGGTATCGCTATCATTACAATTTGAGTCATTGAATCGTTTGAGGTAATCTGAGTTGGTTGTGTTGTTGTTATTGCTATTGTTGTACTTTATACTACCCATGGTATTATTAAACATTGATGATTCGTTTAAAATAAATTTTTTAGGGCTTCTTCTTCTGCTCACTTCATCTTGAGGAGAGTTGAAAGCATTTTTAGTATTGCTTCTGATACTATAATTGTTAGTTTTTATTTTATTTTTATTTCTTTTAGTTTTCAGTCCTTGCAATAAATCAAACTTACATGGAACTGGTATCGATATTCCCATAGGCAGGTCTAAAAGGAGAACTGGGAATCGAAAACGAGTCTGCCGGCATTTCGAATCATGAAAAGCAGGACCCCGATTCGATAAAAAGCCACAGTTTGAAAATTAAGAAGCAAAAAAGAAAAAAATAACTTCACGTATCGTCTTTGATATTGAAAATAATTTTGTTAAGTAAAAGACTTTTTTGCTGAGTGTGTGTGTGTATACACACCTTAAGTCAGTAAGGTACGCGCGGCTGATTTGTTTATATTCACGTCATCGAAGTTGTCGCAGCAACGCAAGGAAATAACCGATGCGCTGATAATCGGGAGATATAAGCCGGGTAACTACTGAAGTTATCAATTGGAATGTACAAATGTATACAACAGACTGATAATAATAATGCCAGTTATAGATGAAAAACTATAGAAGACTATAGAAGACAAGCGCTTATAATAATATAAAGATAAGAGAGAAAAAAAATAAATTAGTTTAATTTAAGTTTTGGTTGTTTTCCAATAATTTTACCATTTTTATTGTCCTATTTCTTTCTTATATCTCTAGATTGATTAGATTAATTATTACGAAGAGCCGACTATAACTTTCTCGACGCATATTACTGTGTACACAGTAAGTTAACTTAACTTAACAGTAATAAGGTACATAATATTATTATGTACCTGGAACAGTGCTGGTAACCTGTTAACTGTAAGTACTCCAGAATCCTCACCTGTAGGGGGAGATTCCATGTACCCACTCACCCTGCACCATTAATCACCGCTGCACCTATTATAGACGAAGTCATAATTAAAAGATTAGAAATGATAGTCTACTATCATATTTTCGAACTATATTGAATTCCAAGAATACTGGCTATATTTATAGACAAATTTTTGAGCTCTACAATACGAAAATATCAATCGTAGATAAGAGTACAGACTGTTGAGACGCCAACACCTTTTGGGATGTAAACGTCGTCATGTATGCATCGGATAAGCGTAGCGAGCCACAACTCGGTGAGTTTGGATTTAATCCAACAGTTTATATACCTTAGCGAGTTACGGTTAAACTTGGTTAACTAAATGGACTAAGAATATCGATTATCCACTTATTCCTTTAATCGCTAGTATTATTGGGATTTAATGTCAGTGGTTGCACTCATAAATGTGAGGTAATTGAGTGAAAATACTTAACCTGTTACAGAAATATATTGGATTTCCCAAATCGGACCACAGTTTCATTATTGACTATTTCAATCCACAAGAAATTAATTCGGTTTTCTGTCAGTTACTATTGAAGCTTGGCCTCTAATTCTTTGTCATTTGTATATAACAAAAGTTATTGTATGAATTGTGTAAATTTGTGTGCATGGTTGCTACTTGCCAATACAAAGTTCATAATAACCCAGTAAGGTTAGTTCAAGGAAATTTGTTAACTGTTAGTTACGGCTGTCTCAATGAGTAAACTTGCAATTTAGCGGTTGTATTATATAGGTGTAACTATAACTACTTGTATAAGATTTAAGACTTATAAGAAACTGAACAGTATATTTTAACTAATCATATTATTTACCTGATTATTAACTCGATCGAATCCAGAAAATTCAAAAAAAACATCTCATCTTAGTTGGATCATACAAAAATCTTTCACCGGAGTACAGATCGCTATTGCCGCATACTCTCTGGAGTAGCCGCAGCACAGAAGGAATCTGGCGTGTATCTGTACAAAACTGCAGTGACAGATTAAGCGCTTAGTAGGCAGGCTAGCCCGTGTTCGCCACACCCACGCCCACACAACAATGGAACGACAATCATAACAACATTCCTCACATAGCTTAGCAACTTAACGTTACATTTTTATTCCAGAAAACAAGATTTTTCATCCAGGGGATTCTGAAGAGCTTCCATCTGGTCCAAATTTCCACAGGAATTGGTAGATTTATTCTTCAGGAACCTTGATATTCAAGTCGGCACGCTTGTCTAAAGCACACTAATCCTGCTCTGACTTGAGACCGATTCTCGCTATAAGCATAAGGAATATTCCTATATCCATCTTATTATTGAACATTCCGCCTGTCGGTTGTTGTGGTAGTGTTTATTATTATCATATCAACTGCGAATTTTATTAAATATCGATATTATTGCAAAAAGATTTCTTGATTCTTTTTGTTGTATTCTGTTGTTTATTCTTTGAATATCCGCGAGTATCCGACTGCTATTTGTTTAGTAGTTTTATAGTGGTTTTTTTTTCTCTCTTTGAACTGGGCTGTGATTAATGACGATCAGTTGATTTTGAAAATTACCCAAAAACTTAAGATAAATATCCACAAGGGAAACTGATTTACCTGTATATTATTTTATTTAATAATATTTTATTTGTTTCGGGTCCGATTCCTTGTTTCTTGCCTTTAGTCCTTCGTTTATTACTATTTGATCGTATTAATTAGACTACGATTCGGGTTTATACCGTCCATTCGTTATATACAAATTTCATCTTTTTTATTTTGGAGAGCTTTTCTTTATTATACCTAATTTATTTTATTTTATTCTCGAGATTATATTAATATTTTTTTGGTATTAGACTAGATTTGGTTTTGTTTAGTGCAAGTTATCTGGGAGGACATTTTTTTTCATGAATGATGAGCTATGATAATTTGACTGGTGCTCATATTCCCACAAGACAGTTACATCCTCATCAAATGGCTGGTGCTACCACCAGTTTATATCTACAACAACAAGACTTAGCATTTGATAATACTCTGTGCCCACCGACCCCAAATTTACCAGCTCCAGATATGGCTAGAATTCAAGTGATTCAAAAACAAGTTAGCGATTTAGGTATCACGCCGTATATCGCTTCGGCTGTTTATGGAGGTACGCCTAATAATGAGAATATTTTATATAATGGTACCGATGCTGATTTGAGTTATTCATATGGGCTTGGCTCTATTGGTAAACTACAACAAGTTAATGCAAATGTGGGTTCTGCAGTTGTTGGTTTAGATAAAAATGCCTACGCAGGATTATATGATACTAATTACGACAATATTCTTAATGGTAATGTAAATGTCAATAATCTTGCTAGTAATGGCCAGTTTCTGGATCAACAAATACTACGGCAGGCTGCTTTACAGAGTCAACTCCAACAGCAGCAGCAACAAGAGCAACTGATACGCCAACAACAACAGCTTCAAATTCAACAACAGCAACAGCATTTACTTCGCCAGCAGCAACAGCAACAGCATCAACAACAGTTGCAACGTCAAAGACAACAGCAGTTACAGCAACAACAACAACAACAACAACAACAACAACAACAAGAACGTCAGAGACAGCAACAGCTTCAGCAGCAGCAGATTCAACAACAACGACTTCAACAACAACAACAGCAGCATCTTCAACAACAGCAATTACAGCAACAACAATTACAACAACAACAGTTACAGCAGCAGCAACAGCAGCTTCAGCAGCAACAATTTCAGCGGCATCATCATCAACAACAGCCTTCACCTCAAATGATGCATCATTCTCCCGTGAATAGTCATAATGATATGTTCCAGCAGTTTGTTCCTGCTAAAAGCTATGAAACAAGTCGACAGAATTCTGCAACCAGCGTTTTGTTAACTCCTGATATTGATCATGCTCAGATACCTGATATGAATTTTACACCTAGTCAAGCTCAACTGTCTCAACATCAACTGGAGCAGTTAAGGCAACAGAAGGTACACGAGCAAACACTTCATGACCAAAGAGTACAACAAGAATTTCACTTACGGCAAAAACAACAGCAACAGCGATTGCTACAACAACAACAACAACAACAACAACAACTCCAGCAACAGCATGCTTCTAAGCAGATTGTTCAATACCAAGTACCTAGTCAGCCTATAACGGGACCAACCCCTCCACCGACAGCTGTATCTTTAATGACCCCATATCCCCCAGTTCCTTCACCCCCTGAGATACATACCAAGCATCAGGCTCAGTTGCAAGTTCCTCCACCTGTACAGCAGCAGCAAAATGGTATTCTTGATCATCCCGAGCCTGTACTTCCTTCACAGCCTAGTCAGCCAAAAGAAAAACAGATTGTTTTTTCCAACATGACTCCTGCACAGATTCAGAATAATATGGTCAAGAAATCCCAGGCAAAGAAGAAACTTCAGAAGAAGAGTTCTATTGGTAATTTGTCAGCAGCAGCAGCAGCAGCATCTCAGGAGATCCCACCTGTTCCTCAGATTCCTCTTGAGCATCAGGAAGCTCTTAGATTGGCACCAGATCAAGAACCTCTTACTCCTATGCGGTCAAAACTTAGCAGTGGTCCAAATAGTTCTCCAACTACTGTGTTAATGACGGAAAAAGCCACTGAAGTTCGAACTAGAGAAAATGCTACTTTTGCAAACATGTCTCCTACTCCTGCAACTAGAAGTCATTCTGGCGCTATACTTGTTCATGAGGCTTCTGGATCTAGTCCAGCTCGAGGCATTTTTGTAACTCATGAGCATAATAAGACTCCAGCAAATTCTAGTGAAATCAAGCAGGCTCCTTCTGTAAAGTCCAAACCAATAGTCCGGACTATGTCTAAGGTTACTCCAGAAATGTCATCTGCTATGAATCAGTTTAAGGTTGTTTTGAAGTCTAATTCTCGTGCTGAAGAGCCAAATATCAACCTTTCTGACATGTCATTAAATGTCTCTAGTTCTACCCGAGTAAGTAGTACTCCAGTTAGTATTACTAGTGGTGCTCCAAGTGCCCCAGCTAGTGCAGTAAGCAGTCCTCATTCAATGATTATAATTGGTAATACCGATAGGGTCCTTGGACCTAAATCATCTACCGATACGCTTAATTTTGAGTTGGTTGGTTCAGAAAAGGAACTCAAAAAGACTTGGCAGCACCAGTTGAAGGATTCAGATAAGCCTACTCTTGGTTCCCCTCTAAATGTTGATTTTGATCTTGGAAATAAACATATTCGAGGAATGAGTACCAGCAGTGGGGAAGATACTGCAGTGTCGGATACTTCTAAGAATGTTCAGTCTGAGATTATCCCAACTAGTTTCAACCTTGGTATGGATCACAGTGACATTTTGGTGGGAGGTGATTCTGAAGATTTTAAATCTGATTTCTGGCGACTTGAAGAGTCTTTAGAATGGGATGTTTTAAAGGAAGCTGAACGGATGGCTGCTGAGGCAGCTGCAGCAGGGGATGGACATGATAGTTTAAGTGAATGAATGTGTAATGTTATTTATAATTATGGATGGATGCATGATAGATTATGAGCCGATGTATTTTTATGGATTTAAGCAATATATTAATGATTTATATGAAGATAGTTTTGTCACTGTAGTAACTGTATAAATTGCTACCTGGTAGTGCACTGTTTATTGTAACTCAACATTTCATTAAAAAGTTTATATAAATCCATATGGAAGTTTGATATTTTTATATAAATATTTATATTAATTTATATAAAGAAATTCTTGAATTCTTTTAAAGGACTACGCCCATAGATAAACAACAGCTGTGTGGTGGAGAACTGGGGCTTGCAAAGACAATCCTTATATACGGATAATTACACATATGCTTGTAACCGGATTAAGAAAAATAGACCAATTAAATCATGGCCAATTCATCTTCCGTGCAAACATACTGTTGAAATAAAAAAAAGTCGATTAGGTCAACTTCGTCCTTCTCTTGAACCAACCAACAGCAGTTTCATATTTGTGGTCACAACGACTTAATAAAGATAAACAATGATCTCTCGAAGATTACAGAGCGGGCTTTTTAGCTCTTACTCATCAGTCATAGCAAAGTCAGTTAGACACGCTTCCACTCAAAAGGTTTTCCAAGCTAACAAAGGATTACCAACTGACTACCCATTACCATCAGAACAAAAGCCATCCAGTGCTGTCGACTATGCATTGACTTCATTAGATGGAATTGCCAACTGGGCCCGACAAGGCTCTTTCTGGCCCGTTACTTTCGGTTTAGCTTGTTGTGCAGTAGAGATGATGCATGTATCAGCACCAAGATACGATCAAGATCGATTAGGTATTATTTTCAGAGCTTCTCCTCGTCAATCCGATATTATGATTGTTGCTGGTACTTTGACAAACAAGATGGCTCCTGCTCTTCGTCAAGTTTATGATCAAATGCCCGAGCCAAGATGGGTTATTTCTATGGGTTCTTGTGCTAACGGTGGTGGATACTACCATTATTCCTACTCAGTTGTTAGAGGTTGTGACAGAATTGTTCCAGTTGATGTCTATGTTCCTGGTTGTCCCCCTACTTCTGAAGCACTAATGTATGGTGTATTCCAACTTCAAAAGAAGATGCGAAACCAAAAGATCACTAGAATGTGGTACAGAAAGTAAAAACTCGCATCATCCTCTCATTTTTATTAATGTAGTATTACGCATAATAGATCAATTTATCATAGTAATTGTTTTTGGTTTTCAATTGTAGATTAATATTACAATTCTCTCTTGGAATAGTTTGCTTCCGTATTTCCGAGGTAGAACAATTCAAACTCAATACATGTATATAGGGATTGTACCATAATATTTTTTACAATATAGGAAGAAAAGGTAAAACATTGCAAACTTACAGAAAGTTTTTTACAATGTCTCCCTTCATTAATAAAACGCAAAGAGAAACTTAAGTTCGATTACACAGTCGAGAATCTATCAATATTACAGACAGTTTTTGAGCCAATCTTCTAAAATACTCAAACAAGCAAACTCAGAACCAAGTCGTCTAACAACTCATAATATTAAAGAATATGCTATTTAATGAAACCATTTTCAGGCTAATTAATTTATCGCCATAAAGACTCGTCTCTTCGTCTGGCACGGAGTTCGATTTGTCCGTGAACTTTGTAAGAAAGATAAGTCAAGCCAGCAGGAATCAAACCAAAGGCAATTAATAAGAAGGTACCACTCTTTCTGTTAATTCTAAAATGGTTTTGACTGTTCTCCCGCATTTCTAATTGTTAGTGAATCTGATCCTCGGGTCAAATCTTAATAGCCATATGCTGGCGCAAATTTGCTACTTACGATAGAACTTTTCTATCGCGGGATCCTTGTGAAGAGCTGTATTGTTAATAATTTCCTAAATTTTCCATTTTTTAATAGTAGAAATTTGACTTACCATGTCTGTGTCCGTCCCCAGCCATTGTTAGATTTTAAATTGAGGTAGTACTAAAATTCAAACTTGATGAAACTACCAACTTGTGATTGGTTCACAGGGTATGGGGATAAATAGGCGGCTACTAGCATATTATTAGAGAATATTCAGACCTTGTCTTGGATAGATTATGAAATAAATATATCATTATTTTTTAAATATATATTTTAGTAATATTTTTAAGAATATTTTTAATAAAATAGTTAACAGCTATCAAAATACAAAATATAATCATTAAATAGTCAAATCTCAAATGTGGAATATGTTTGGCTGGTTATTTTCTGTATCAAAATTTAACAATTGAACTCTACTAGACTTATAAATGTCAAATTAAAAGTGACATTGTCTATTATAATTTAGTTACTACAGACTATATGCATATGGGGTTGCTTAAGCTTCGTTGAAGAGTTCCTCCTTAAGAGTAATGCCTAAAATGTTAGATAATTGTCCACCTTGTTAGACGCTAGCTCGCTTATACGTACCGAGTTCCTCTCTAATGTCCTTAAGTTCGTCAAGGTACTGTTGGTATTGTTCCTTGTTTTCAACCTTGTATCTCAAACCCTCAAAGACTCTGCTAGCAGTAGCATAATCGTTAACTCTTCTGGCAGCTTGGAGAGCCTTCTCAAGAACAGAGGGGGCAGGGACCAAATCGTAAGAGAAAACGTTGTTCAAAACACGCTTTTAGTTAGTTATAAAAGTTCCAACATTTTATCTAGGTAAATGCATACTTGAAGTTCGAACAAGTCGTAAGCCTCATCGAATTCCTTCTCGAATCTATTACAAGTTAGTTTGAAATTCAAAAAAAAAAAAAAAAGAAAAAAAAAGATAAAAAAAAAGTAACAAATCTCGATATGTTAGATGTATCGTTAATCGGCATGAATTCCATAAGCTTCTGGCTTTGTACAACGATTTTAAAATAAATTATCGATCATAACTTTAATCATAGTTCAACTCCCGATAACTGGAATCCCATCAAAACCTGTCAAACTACTTGAAGAAAAGTATACTTATACATCACGCTAGAGTCATCTCATCATGTTTATCATACCAATTCAAACATTAGAGGCTAATATAGTCGGAACAATAATGTCGGAAATAACTTAAAATAATATGCCGTATAAAAACCAAGTATAAGATCGACACATGAAAATATTCCAAGTCATAATGCCGATTTAATCTCTTCATAATGAAGACAAAGATCAAATTAAATCTACGAATCCCGTCTTCTAACAATACATCCTAACACACCCACAATTGAATCAATTAAACATACCTTTGAGTGAACTCCTCGAAAGTCTCATCGTGAGAAGAATAGCTTCTGATAGCACCAACTCTAGAAGTCATGGCAGCCATGACAGGAGCTCTGGCAATAGGTCGAATAGCCATTCTGGCAGCAGGACCAGCGGTCATAGATCGAGCAAATCGGGCAGCGAAAGACATTATGGATCTGGTGTTTAACACTTATAAATAACAAACTCCAAAAAACGGAACGTTGGTGTTGATAAATGAAGTAGGTTGGGTTGATTCCACAGGGTTTTGAATTCAAGTAAAATCAGATTAATATTGAATTTTGAAAGAAAAAAAGAAGTGGTCCTATTCGCTGACTGGTTACCTAGGTAATGTACCCATACCCTGGAAAATAAGACCACTCATGCTCTAGTGTATTTTATTGTGACTGGGTAAGAACCGGTTAAGCCGCATGGAACGGCTCTCGATGCGAAATTAAGCTGTGTAAATTTCAAGAGTTAAAATAAATAATCTCATTTTACTGGCCCTCGTTTAGATCTGTTTTGCTGCTATTTCCGCACTTGACTATAAAGATTTGCGTTAATATCGTTTGACTCCATAGTTATCATGATGATAAACGGTGAATACGGGAGTTAATAATGCCTGTTATACATATATTTTATAATAGATTATCTCATTGCTAGTGCTGTAAATCGCCGTTTTATAATATAATGATATCGTTCAATAGCAAATTTTTGGATGTATGGTGATTGAAGTTTGAAGTTTAGATAAACATAGTCGTCTGAATATGTATATCAGGAATACCAGTAGCTGCTACTTTTCAACTTTCAAAACGGGTGGTTAAATAAAGTTTATGAACCTTAACATTCGGTAAATAAGTTGAGAAAATTGTGAAGGATTGCCGTGACTTCAACATTGTAAGCGTAGATGGAATGAATAATAAATTTGGGTATGATGACTGATAACTGATAATTTGTTTCTCCATTGTCTCGACTAAGTGCTATATCACAGGAGCAATAGCACCTAGCACCTAGCACCCATTCTATTCTTGGTATATCTAATTTGATGTCATTTTACAAGGTAGCCATAAGGTTATATATATTCGATTGAGACACTGAGATTCAATCCTTTCTCTATAGTGGTATGTCAGCTTCTTAAAATTGTATCGAATGAATCAATTACGTAACAAATTCTCCTCAAATACATAATTTGAAAATGTACTTCTCCTGAATATTTGAGAGCTGGAAATTAAAGTGTGATTCAGATTTTAAAAAATGGGTATACGAAAGGGGGGGGAGTAAAAAACACGAATCAGTTGGAGATAAGTCGCTTCAGCTAACTAGAACATAATATGATCTAAAAATAATTCAGAATTGTCTGGTTATCTCTAGTGAACTAATATAAAAGCCGTCTAGTTGAGGAGACTCTAAGGAGAGAGAGAGAGCATGGGCGCGAAACACTGGTTATTAACCCATGTCATATTAAATAAAGTATTTAACCTATAGTAGTTAATATCAGTGAACTATGTACATGAACTGTGCAGCTCGTGCAGCCTGTGCTTCTGATGCATGCTAATACTAATTCCATGGTTCACTTTATACTAAAGTTTATTGCTGAAACCTTCTAGTCTATCAAATTATATTTTATTTTTATCAACGTTCAATATTCACTTTAATATAACTCCAATAGAAAGAAATAAATAAAACCTGTGAGATAGGTATAAGCTTGACGCTGGTATATCATTTGATCACTAGCCAGTTAGGCCTCGACTTTCAACTTACATGTGTACCACCACATTCTTTTAAGAAACATGTAGCCCTTCTGTTGTTCAGTAAATATGGGAATATTCTTATTTCATACATAGATAGTTAACAATATTATGCAATAGATTTATAAACTGTATTATAATTTGAAGGTTTTATTCAATAAGGGCCTCAGATGCCATAGCCTGACTTGTTATCGCTATCAAAAGTCTAGCGAATCATCATGATGACATCTAAAAAAGGCAAAAACGGTACATGCATCCTAATCTCCGTCTGCCTCACTACCAACAAGCCAACACTCTAAAACAGCCAACAAAAGCATTAAAAACACAAAATTATTAAAAAAAAAATATATATATATATTAAAAATGATTATCAGTCACATATAAGTTTTTAATAGTGTTAAAATAATATAGAAATGGGAATACAGAGCATTTTCTGAAGATTACACTTCATGCACGAAGGCGATCTCCTGCAACCAATCTTACGTTAGTTCTAGTCAGAATACGCTAACCGTATTTGTGAGAACAATCATGAAATAATTATTGCAAATTCAAGTTTCAAATTTTATGGGTTATCCCACTGTTCCCCACATATATAAACATGCGACCAACTTATGTATCACTTATCTTCATACTATTCTGATACCACGAAGACTATGTGTAATTTGGCTCATCTATTAGCAAGCCATGACTCAAATGTATCTCTTCGTATCCTTCAGGCAAAGGAACGAATTCCTTTGTCAAAGAGAACGGGTATCGTGAAGAAGCCAGCTCCTTTATCTCTTCCAAAGCCTCAAATTAAAGCAGAACCCATTGTTTCTAAAGAGTTTGGAATCAACCTTTTAACAAGTACGACTCCATCTGTTGCTATCTGGGGACGAGGAGATCAAATATTTAAAATCCTTGGAAGCAATACTGAATTTGACGAGTTTATGAAAACTCAAGCGTATAACCAAAGTACTCCACCAAGTAGTGAAATACCCAAGGAATCTAAAAATAAAGATATCATACAGAACCAAGCTAGCACAGATAGAATTTTCATATTCCAAAAAGACTCTGATCGAAAGCTCAATAAACTTGTCAAGAGAAAAGAAATCAAGAAAGGATATTCGAAATTTTCTATGTTTCCTGAAAAGAATAAAAGTTATTCTCGACAGCCTGTTACTAGTCCTCCCTTGGCCTCTGAGCTTTCATTTTCATTTGACACAAAAAAGAAACTTCCTATAAATGTCGATTTTCTTATTAAAAATGAAGTAATACGAACATGTGATACCCCGGCTTCTGCTAAACACGCAATTGACTTTGTTCTCAACCATACAATGTCAACTAAATGTGATTCTCCCTCAAAGCAATCTATTGCCTTCATTCTTAATTCAAGTAACGAGAAAAATTGTCAAATGACTCCTACAGGAAAACATTCTATTGAATTTATTCTTAATGATGGGATCCATTTCATCAAGTCTCCGTGTCAAAGCTCCAAAATGACATATTGGAGCAGTATATTTACTGGGAGGAATGTTCAGACACCTGGAACAGCTATTGATGTTTCCATTAGCCCATATGCACCTACGCCCCTTATCGAAGCATCAAGATATTATTATAACGAAATGGAATCTTTTGAATTATTGAATACACCAGAGAGCCAAAGAGTCCAAAGTCTACTTATTGAAAAAAGTTCATTTACTCAGATACTTTCCTCAGTTAAAACACCAATTGAGACGCCAAATTTTGATATCCCATCTGTCAAGAGCTCACCAGTTGAGAACTTGCCTTACTTCCCCCCTCCTACTCCTGGAAGTCATATAATAGTTCCAGATTCTAGTCCCATCTCCGGAGACTCTGTATATTGCCCATATTATGATCATAGCGAGAATTCAACTGATTCAGAGACTCCATTCGAAGATATACATTATCCTCCTCCCACCCCAGATTATCATATACAAGCTCAACAAGATGATAATGATTATGACAGGGATAATAAATCTTTTGGTGCTATACATATCAGGAGTAACGAAGCTAGTCCTCAGACTATCGCTGAAGAGCTACTAGTCGGAAGCAACGAAATGTCTTCTTATATTAAACCAAACCAGAGTCATAAGAGTATTACTCAATCCAAAAGAGAAGCTTCGCGAATGAAATCAAACACTTTTGAAAAAAATCGAAATGTATCCAATGAAACCAAAGCGTTGGCAAAGGTGGAAAAAAGGAACTATTCAGTAATGGCACCAGTTGAGGTCAAAGTGTCAAATGAGGAGAAAGATAGTACTCCAAAAAACATAAAGGCAGTAAATAATATTATTTCATTACAGAAACGAACTTCGTTAGTGAATTGTCTTGAGGAACGAGAAGATTGGACAGAGCTAGTTCATAAAAAAAAGAAAGGGTTTTATTCTTGTCAATACTGCTATGCCTATTCTGCATCTTTGCTTGAACTTGCTAGACATATCGACTCTTCCGGCCATAAAAGAAAGTTCTTCTGTGATGATGAAACCTGTCCCTGGGGTGTATTGGGATTTTTCAGGAGAGCAGAATGTTTGAGACACCAGGCATCCAATCATTCCAGTAAAGAGATCCCATGTTCTGTCTGTGGAAAGTTATTCAAGCGTAGAGATAGTAAAGAACGCCATGAGAAAACGGTGCATCAAAGTAAATTAAGAAAAGCAAGAAAGAGACAGTCTACAAAAAATAAGGAATCCAATATGAGAAAGAAATTTAAGAAGGTTGATTGAAGACTATAAGATGTTCGGATAATTATAAATAATATAAACTCATATAAAGTAATATTAGGTTCACAGTATACAGAGCAAGCTGTTCTGGGATTTACCGGACTTTAGACCAAAGTAGTAAGGACAACACAAAACAAAAACAAAAAAAAAAAAATTGAAATACAGCAGATTTAGTAATTATAGGCTCCACAAAACAAGTAACTGTTTGAGTCAGTAAGGTCAATACTTCTAATCTATGCGTACCTTAGTCACTTTAAGCATAGTGCTAAGAAGTTACCAACTAAGATCACCAAATTTTGGTCTGAATCTAGTTATTTTATCACGAAATTGACAGGGATTATTATAAAAATTTCCACTATTATATATACAACGTATATCATATGTAGCTTTTTTTATCGCACTGATACGATCTCGATTTCTCCCCTTGTCGTTGGCCTTCACATGATATTCTTAAAAATGATACCGCTTTTATAATTAGTAATCATTGGTAAGGGATTTAATGGTTTAAATCAATTGCTTGATATAGTTTTATAATATAACTCAATCATATACTTAAAACACAGTTGCTTACCAAAGACTCAATTAATAATTAATCACAGAATATTATACATGTAGAAGTAGACCAGAAGGTGTGCGGTCCCTGTAGTGTATAAGAAGAAAGTTGACTAACAGTAATAATTAGGCCGAACGTTAGCTGTCCCTTGTGATACAGCCGTATGATACATACACGTGACTTTGTCCATGGATCCGGATGCCACTCATAGTCACCAAGACAATGCTGTATGGCATCAGCTTGGTAACGGACCTCGGCAAAAATATGCACGGCTGATGTTTATTCTAATATAGGGGATCAGAACATTTGAAAACATAATAAAATTAGCTCGGTAAAATATGATATTGTTATAAATATAACTATTCACATGGTAATCGAACATTCCAACCCGGAGAAAATCAGCTGCACCAGGCAGTGGATGTATTATGAGCATGAGAAGTTTATTCCATACATTATAAATAACTGGATTACCGAGGCAGTGAAAAGTAGTCAATAGTGGTTATTAATTGAAACACTTTTCGTAGTGCGATTTTGTTGTCTATAAGCTATATGCCGATAATTGTGAAAAATACTACAGCATGTTGGCATGTTGGACGTTCCACTAGCATTAAGGCTCTATTTTCCGGGCCGTTGGATACCAGGCTATTTCTGACCAGCTGAGACCTTCTCCACAATTTAGTCTAAACAGTCTTACAATCATCCGCCATGCGTAGTGGGGTTAACGGATACTAGCAGCATAGGAAAATCTTAAATCTAATGTAAGGTTAATAGAAGTGACGAGAATTTTAAGTTGCTAAACTTAACGGTTCTATTAAATAGGTAGCGAGAAAAAAGCCTCAAGTTGATATGGCTATCCTGATCTGTATTGAAAGGCTGGTAACTAAAGACTATCGTACTAGAAACTTGGTAATTCGAAACCTCTCTATTTTGTGCCAAAACTACGCTTGACTGACAGGCACAAAAAGCATATCTAGGCTGGTGAGGACCGTCCATATTTCGTTATTAGTGCTACAGTAGTTAGCAGATACCCCGCGGGGAAGCATCTTGTGGAACAGTTGGGCCGACTGAGTTAAAATGAGCCTCGGGACTTTGTAGGTTGTGGATGTCACCAGCCGCTAATATAAATAGCCACCCTCCCACAAACCTTCCAAGCTCAAATCAGATTATTTATTTATAATCATATTTATAAAAAAGGGAAATACAACTTAGAAACAATGGAAAGACTTTCAAATATCGCTGCTCAAGTTTCTCCTAACCAATCTTCGGCCGTTGCCAAGTTGGCTGAAAAGCACCCCGATGATGTTGTTATTACTGCTGCATACAGAACTGCTCAAACTAAGGGTGGTAAAGGTAAATTCAAAGATACCTCTTCTGGTGAATTATTGTCTGGATTACTCTCTGCACTTATCGAGAAGTCCAAGATCGACCCTGCTATTCTTGGTGATGTCGTTATTGGTAATGTCTGTAACCCTGGTGCTGGTGTTAACGAACACAGAGCTGCCCAGCTTTACTCTGGTATTCCTTACACTGTTCCTTTTGCCGCCATCAACAGACAATGTTCTTCCGGTTTGATGGCTGTTAATGATATTGCTAATAAGATCAGCTCTGGTCAAATTGATGCCGGTATCGGTGGTGGTGTCGAGTCCATGAGTCAAAACTATGGTCCTAACGTTTTAGGTCACCAACCCGCTAAATTCTTGGAGCACCCCGTTGCTGGTAAATGTTTGATTCCTATGGGTATCACTTCTGAGAACGTTGCTTCTCAATACAGCATTTCCAGAGAGGCCCAAGATGCTTTCGCTGCTTCTTCTTTCCAAAAGGCTGAGAAGGCTCAAGCTGCTGGCCTCTTCAAGGATGAGATTATTCCTTTGAAGACCACCATTATCGTTGAGGATGATGATGGAAACGAGAAAGAAGTTGAGGTTGTAGTCGACTCTGATGATGGAATTAGAAAGGGTGTCACTGCTGCTTCTCTCGCTAAGCTTAGACCTGCTTTCTCTGCTGACGGTTCTACCACTGCAGGTAACGCTTCTCAAGTCAGTGATGGTGCTGGTGTCGTTTTATTGATGAGAAGATCTCTTGCTGAGAAGCTCGGTCAACCCATCCTAGCCAAGTACATCCACTGCAAGACTGTCGGTGTTCCTCCTGAGATCATGGGTGTTGGACCTGCTTTTGCTATCCCTGCTGTCCTTAAGGACATTGGTCTTACTGTTAACGATGTTGACATTTTCGAGATCAACGAGGCTTTCGCTTCCCAAGCTCTTTACTCCATCCAAAGTGCTGGTATTGATATCAACAAGGTTAACCCCAAGGGTGGAGCTATTGCTTTCGGCCACCCTCTCGGTGCTACTGGTGCTAGACAATTCTCTACTCTTATCACTGAGCTCAGAAGGACTGGCAAGAAGGTTGGTGTCACTTCCATGTGTATCGGTACTGGTATGGGTGCTGCTTCAGTCATCATTGCTGAGTAAAACCGTTCGTTTTGATGATCCTTTTTTTTTTTGTTTGTTATGGTAAATACGTGCATTTGTTTAATGAAAATATATATTATTAATTGATTCTTAAAACTCTTTAACTAACTTTTGTTTCTGTTCTGTTAGAGATAATGTAAACCTATTCCGTTAGATTAAAATTGGGACTTAAAAGGAAAGAATAAAATAATATATAGATAATCGTTACATATTACATCACTAATAATAAATGACTGTATTAATAAAGAACTAACCCTTAGTAGGTCTATTCCAGGTCCAGATTCGTCCATCCTTACCAACAACTAGAATTTGCTTTTCGAGGAATAGTATATCACTCAATGGTTCAGATGGAGCCTCTGAAACATGTACTGACTTCTTTACAACAGGTGGAACAACTGGGGCTTCATTCTGGGCGACAAACTTGTGCAAAACAGACTTCTTAGAGCCATTGACTGCAGCAACAAGTGCTGAATTAGACACGTCGAAGTCGTCGGTCATGGATCGAGCATGAGTGTATAATTTGGGTCTAGTTAAAGTCTTGGGAGAGAAGTCCCATAAAAATACAGTTCCATCATCACCGACTGAACCTAATCTGTAATTATCAGGATCCGAGAGCCATGGGTCAAATTTCACTTGTCTGACCCAAGACATATGTCCTTCTAGTCTAGCTACTAAGGATTTAGTTTTAATAGAATAAATGCAAACCATGTCATCTTGACCGCCACTAACAAAATACTTGCCATCTGGTGAAAATGAACAACAGATAAAACCTCCATAATATGATGGGAAGATATCCAAGACTCTCTCGGTATTCAAGTCAAGAAGTCTTAAATAGCCATCGTTTCCAGCAACAGCCAAAATGTCGGTTCCTGGACAAAACTCCAATGAAGTTAATGGGCTATTAGAAACCTTATAAACAGCTATGGGGTTTTGTCGGGTAGCAGCTTGGCCAAAACTAGAATGAATAGATCGAATAATCTTAAATGTATCAGACGACTTTGAATCTTGTGATGAACCTAATCCTTGTGCTAAAAATCCACTGTCCTCTCGTTCTTTATCAAAAATCACCAAAGTACCATCAGCATGGGCAGTAATGAAGAAATTCTCTGATCCAGGAATCCACTTGATAGCAGTAATAGCTGATCTTGATACATCTCCATTCTTATTTATACGGTTATATTTGTTGGATACCGAGTCAATCCAAATGGCATCTCCAGACGAAGTACCCATGATAACCTCTAAGTTTTGCATGGTTTGAGTAGTTGTGTTGATATCATGACATAAGGGGTGAGCCTTGGTCAAAAGTATCTTTGACAAAGGTTCATGCTTTGAACTGGCTTGATTTTCTGAAAAGTGAAGCCATGATAGCGATCTACCGACATTTGCCCATACAAAAATGTCATTAGGGCCATTATCACTCAACCGTTTGTTTAAACTCTCATGAACAATTGTTCGGGAAATGAATGATGAATTGTTCTTTGATAAACTGTTCTTCGGTTTTCTCTTTTTGGGGTCTTGTAAATTCACTAATGGAGAAGGGGCAACTTGATTTAATACTTGTGCTAATGAGTATCGAGCATGACTACTGTCACTGCTAATATCAGCACTAGAAGTGTTTGCAGAAACTTGACTATGATCAATGGACATCTTTCTAGATTGAGAAGATTGAGAAAAAATCGAACTGGTCCATCCTCCAAACTTTGCTTGACTAGTGGTACTAACGTTGCCGGAACTTCCTCCGATGGTATTGTTACCAGCACTAGTAGATCTCGGTTTGATACCGCCATTAGCTCCATTAACTCCTCCATTTGCGTGATTTGGTCGCTTTAAACTGGCAATCGATATCTTGACACCATTAGAATAACTGGTAGGAAGATTTACAGTAGGAGCCAATGGATTGATAACAACTGGTGGAGGGTCGCTTGGATGAGGTAATGGGGTTGCAAGGAAGACACAATCCAAAGCAGTGTAGGTGCCTTCTGGAGCATTGAAATTCTGTCCTTTACCATCTAGAACAGTTCGGGAATTAGTGGCTTCTAGAGCTGGTAAATTATGGGGCAGGCCTCCATTAGAATAATATTTTGGAGGAGGCGGTAAAATAAACATTTTTTTTGTCGATAGATACCCGTACTATATATATCTACGGTCGTATCGTAGTAAGCAATGTCCGAAGATTATCAGAACCAAAAACACAAAAATAACAATATCAAACGGACACTCTTTTATACAAAATCAATATATCAAAAGTCCCCAACAATAACTAATCGCTATTACCAAAATTGAATACCAGCCGGATGGCTATAAGTGAAAGATAGGAGACTAGGTTTAATATGAAGAAAGCATAAATGAAAAACCAGATTGGCGGAGGCATCCTAACCCATCTGGAAGGGGCCTAGTGTGATAATGACGGCTGTATTGGGGCGCCGGTCGATTAGATTACGGGGTGGAGACGACACCTCAACCGTTAATATTGTTGGATGGGCGGGGGTCGGAATAGTAAAGTGAGGTAATGTATGTGGGGATTACCCGGGGAAAAAGCTGGTGCTACAAAAATGTAACCCTGTCCCAGTCCGAAAAAGACTCTGGCCGCTATGATGTAGGCGTAATAATAATTTAACTATGCCGCTTTTAGATAAGTGTAGATTTGTCTGCATGTTTAAGTTACATGGAAAATACCAGATCTACAAATTGATTAAATACTAAATAAACATAAAAGTCATAACATTTTATATATCAACATAGGAGAACACCAACAAATAAAATAAAACAAGGAAAGAAGAAATGAGGAATAAATAGGTTTTCAAAGAGGCAAACATAATAAACTACCCTATGGAGATCGGTGTTCAAGCTGATGAGCAGCACGAGCAAGACCGTCAAGTCCATGGTGAGTGGTATTAGTAGTATTCATTAAACTCGAAGGTTGTAACCTTTGTAACAAGTAATCGTATTCAGGAAATTTTTGAGGAACAGTTCGTTCTAAGAATCGGTACAATTGGTTAATATTTGATTTCCATTCAACATCCTTATCGGATTTTTCATTGATCTGATGGCTATGAGCTGATAACACATTAAGCACCACAGGAATGAAGTATCCTAGTAATGGGGATACAGAAATCAAAGGAGAATCCAAAAGATATCCTAAACTGGTGACGTCATTCAGAGCATTGCCACTAGGGGCTAGTCGATCAAGTACCAGCCTTGAAAAATAATATACAGCTTTTAAAATTGGGGCGGTATCCCATAAATCTTCAATAGACCTTCTCATTGAGTCGATTTCAGAATATAATCTTAGTGCATGGTTATAAGCAGGAGAAGAGTGTCTGTTTGCATTGTTAGGATGTTGTAACTCGTTAAAGCTAGTACCAGATGATCCAAGTACATGACAAAGTTTAACCATCTCCAAATTGGCTCTAGATGTAAGACAAGTCGAGTCATATTCAGGGTTTAACACAACAAGGGAATCAGGAACAAGCAATGGTAAGCTAGGTTTTATAGTGTTGTGTAACCTATCAAGGATTACTAATACCAAAAATAAGCTTCGTCCAACTCGATAATTATCCTCTTCATCAACAACATCGCTTGGCTTTCGGTTAGGATATGCGCCTGGAGCTTGTTGTTGGTGTAGAGACATATCAAAACATAGACCAACAGCAGTTGATAGCCACATATATTGTCGGGTTTGCAGGTATAGTAAGATGATTGTCATAAGTCGAATTAGTTGGCTTTGATAATCTTCATCAGTCCAAGTCAATCCCTGCAAAATAGTAGATTTGGTTTGTAAAATTTCTGCCGAATTACTCTCGGGTGAAACCAAGCCATTAATTGCAGACAACAAAGCTTGACGAAGCTCAATTCGGTTGCAAGTCTCCAATCTAGCTCTTAATTGGACCCGACTTGGTGGTAAAACTGGCAAGGTAGGATGGATCAGTTGATAATAACTATCAATTGAACGTTCATTCCAACCTGGTAAAGAAGTGTTGGAAGGAATACCAGTTCCAAATGGTCCATTAGTGATAGAGCTAACTGAACTATTGGATCTTTGAGAAATCAGAGGAGATCCATCCGAGTCGAAAGATTCTACCGAACTAATAGATGAATGTCTAGTAGATCTGCGGTAAGAAGGAGGTTCAATGTGGAATGGAGCTTTTGAAAAGTAGCTATTTCCATGAGTGGTTTGTCGTTGTTGAGGCTGTTGCTGTTGCTGTTGTTGAGGAGTTTGTAGTTGCAATTGTTGTTGTGAAGGAGGGAAAGGCAAGTTAAATGATGAAGCTCTAGGCTTTGTGGTTGCAGGAGGAGGTCCACTAAGAGACGGTAGACTTGATGCAGAAGAGGTGGGAGAATGTAATCCAGGGGGAATTGACTTGGTTTGCAAGTTAATAGACGGAGGAGGTGGAGGAGTAGGTAATCCATGTAACTGCATAGGAGGAGTCCATGAATTTCTATGGTCTACAGTCTTGGGCGATAGATTACCGCCATTTGATCCATTGGTTTGATCAGAATTTGTAGAAGGATTGGATGTTCCTAGAATTGGGCTATGAGGAGAATAATTGGTTAAAGAATCAATAGATGGTAGTCGGTCATAACGCGAGGCAGGAGAAATAGCTGCTAACCGTTGAGGCGGTTGAGATGGACCTGTCAAAGTCATGTGTTGATGAGACTGCTGCTGAGCAATACCAGCACTATCGATGGAACCGCTTCTTGGTCGTTTTGAAGGACCTCTTTTCATAGGGATTCTAGAAAATAAACATGCTACTCCAGCTCTTCGACAAGAAGAGCATTGAGGAGGTTGGGAGGGATCTGATGTAGGAAACTTATCCTCGGCATCACATCGAATCTAAAAAATGTTAGTATATTGCTAGTTATAAAAAAGGCACCAAGAACCCCACTCCACACTCCAAGATCCTAGAAAGGAAGGATGGGTAGTAAAGGTATTTTTTAGGAATACTGATTAGATCATGAGAAGAATCCGGAAAAAACGTTAAAAAAAAAAAGAAAAATAAGGCCAAATTAAAAAAAAAAATAAATAAAATAATAAAATAATAAAATCAGCCGAGGAAATTCGTCCACCAAAATTACACTAATAATTTGTCGTAGTACCCCAAAGCAGGTTAGCTCAACAATATACTAAGACATAGGCTGGAACCGGTCGGAGCAATACCAAGAATAAAATTATCCGAGTAGAAAAGGCAGTTACCAGTTGAGGTTAAACTAGGCTCCAAACAAGAGGGGAAAGTCCGTGAAATTATCGGCAAGCTAAACTGGTCTTAGAGATGCTTTACAGTGAACCACTGCCCTCGGCACTAGGTAGCGTAAAAAGCAACTTCGTTGGGCAAGGAGTACCTCCAGACTTTCTACCCCCCCACTCTATGCCTTAGTAGCTATTGTTTTGGAAGGCGGCGCCGCAATAGTAGTAGAGCCAAGCACCACCAGGCTAAATATCCTATTTACGGCATTAAGAACGGAAGCGGCTATAGTCGATGAGGGGTGAACCCAAATAAGAAATCGACTCAAACTGATCAGTTGATACAGCCTACAAAATGGTCTAAATCCAAAGGATTAAACCAAGCTTAGAATCAGCAGAACAGTGGAGCAAATACGGTCATATGTGGTATAGGGACTTTTCATTTTGGAATTACCACATTGGTTTGACCACTCATTGGTTGACCACCACTAACTGTTGTAGTTGCCATTCCTGAAAATGTCAAACTTATCATATATACAAAAGAATAAAACGGCTGCTTTAATAGGGCAGACTCATTTATCACAATGAACCCCCACTAGTTCTCAATAAAAGGTGCTAAAGGTAACTTACCAGTAGGAATTGGCTATGAACCCCCACTAGTATATTGCTCATATACAATTTGGTTCAGCAAGAGAAATGTTGGGTATCAATAATATTCACAAAACTTCTGTAAAATACCAGAACCTAAATAGTCGTATAAAAGGTAACCAGCGAAATTGGCATTTTTTGCATATAAGTTGTTGTGGCAGTAGTCGGTCCGAGATGTTGAAAATTATTGTCCATGTAAAAAATAAGTCCTTCATGATCTTTACAGTATCCTATAAATTAGCTAGTAAAATAACAAAAAAAACATACCTTCTTTCGTCGACACTAATTGTTAGTAAATATAAGAAATCAAATAAAGTCTGCAAATCATTACTTACATCATCGCATGCTCTTGAAACTTTGGATCTTTTTCTTGGTGGTACAGATACTGTCTGATCGCCAGTGGAGGTTGGAGATTGACCCTCAGTTGAGGTGCCATTAACAGTTGGGCCAGAAATGGAATTATTTCGATTTGGTGTAGAAGAATTATTTGGAGGAGAAAACCCACTAATTGCAGAAAACTTGGTCATGGAAGAAGGCGAGGTTGCCGGAGCAGATCTTGGAGAAGTTGGCGAATCTCTCTTAAAAGTAGTGGTTGAAGTAGTAGGAGGGATTCCATTTGTTGGTGGATTTGGACTAGGACTATTGGTTGTCCTAAGGTCTGGCGACCTTAATGTGCCGGCTACTGTTTCAGGCTTGAGAGTAGGAGAAGCAGTGGTCATAATGTATCACCTAACAAATAAATAGAATAAATAATAATAACAATAAAACAAATATAAAAAAAATTCCTTCCACTGATTTAATCAACCAAATAGATTATGCTGTTGTTGCTGAACTTGAAAAAAAACACTTGTTGAAGTCGGTCGGATAAACCCTTTATGAATCGATGTAGCCGTTAATCTCCATATATTAACCGATTCAGAAGATTATTAGGTAAACAAAATAGGTAAAGATAATTAAAACACTAAAGTGCCAGGTATTAATAATTAGATCGTCTGGTATTAATCGATTCTTAATGGATCTAATAAGTCAGGTCAAATCGACAAAGAGTTAGAAATTCCGGAAAATTAACTGATCATACCTTAATAAAATATATATACTTTTTTTATTTTTTACTTTTGCTTTTGCTGTGGTGGGGATTTCTTTTTTCGCCGAATTAGCTTTGGTAAGATTTTCATTTCCCGCACGAAAATTAAGATAGAAAAAAATAAAAGAAAAACAAGGTTTGGTAAACCAGTACGTTCCGGTATAGAATTAATGGGGTCTAATACTGCGAGTGACCAGGCGGGGAAACTTTTTTGTGGGCTACCTTCATCTACTGTATTTCTCCTCTTTTTCCTTGAACAAAAGGGTATGATCTCATATTTGCTTTTTTCCTGCTGGCTGTCTGCCCCCCGTAAAAAAGAATCTCCGAGTCCGAATTACCTGTCATCGGCTTGCCAAATTGGGAGCAGGAGGGAGTTCGTACTGTGTTGTGGAGGAACTGATGAACCACTGCTGTATGGGGTATTATACCCTTAATTGCTTACTATGCTGTTTTAACACCAATTGGACGAAATAGACTAGGTTTTGAAAATCCCAAGATCTAAGAGTTTGCAATTAAAAATGATTGATGTTTTTTTATTTAATGGTGTTGACATGTTAAGTGAGTTTTGGTCTTTTCTACTTTTTCTATATTTGTCTAAGTGTTCTTAAGTGGAAGTCTAAAACAGTGGCATGCTTCTCGGATGTAAACACCATGTAGTTTTACAATTCAGTTAGATTACCTAACTTAGTTATATAACTCTCGGTAAAGTTACTCTACAAATACACATAATCACAACGAAATTGCTCTGATAATCACATCAACATAATATTCCGGAATATTACTCATAGATGAAGCTTATTTTTTATACAATATATAAATATATTAGTTATTTAGACTGCTATATATTTATTAGAATAATGAAAGATTGTAGTCCGCAATATTTAGAACATTCGTATTTTTTCGGCTTACTTGTAGGATCCTAAAATAGCTGGTACCCTCTCTAAATCTTTTCACCAAAATAATATGTTGGCTGGGGCATTATGTAGTTTAATCGGACCGGTATGCCTAATATCTTAGAACCATCACGAAGCTCACAGGTTACCAAGCACAATTCGTCATCTTGCCGAGTTGGCCCTAACTAAAGTTATGCTATTTTGTGGTTATGCAAATGGCTAGCACGACCATCAGGCTTAGTAAACTAACATACAGTAGCAGAGACATTTCTGTGGTCCCCTGTGGTCCCCATAAAGCACGTATAAATCTGTAAGTTAAGTTAACTTGACTTATTATTACATTATATAAGAGCTACTTACTGTGGTTACTGTAAATTACAGTACATGGCAGTTAGGTTAGACATGTGCAGCAGTTTGGGATAACTTTACTGCTACTGTAGCTACTTCTGCCTAACTTTTTCTACTGACGGTACGGCCAAAACTGTGATACTTTGTTGTCCCTAAAAGTTCACACGGACTCGAACCCAATATTCCCCTACTATTTGATCTGTAATAGTAGTATTGCACAATACTAGTCTTGAATATTCATATCCATTGTAAATCTTGCTAATATCTTGCTAATACCTTGCTAGTTAAAGCTTATTGACTTGTCTTAATTTTTAGTTCCTAGTTTAAGTTATACCAGGATTTATTAACCGATTAGTCCACTATAAAGTAAGTCGCTTAGACTTTCTAATAGCCCCTACCGTTATTTCTATTGATTGACCCAAATAATCATATGCCCTGTATAAAATCTCACCCTAATTCTAGGAAATCCGGCCGTACATGGAGGGGAACTGGCAGGCGAAATTTTCATAATTACTTTTTGGGGATCGTTGGCCTGTAACCCCGGAGCAACCTGGTTTTGCTCAAAAGCTATCCTAATTGGGTTAGACTGTGGTTCTCCGCATTGCGGGGCACGCCCTAACATCAGCATGGTTAACTACTGTACATAAGTATAACTTATTAGCTTGACTGTAACACTCTTTTCTCAAATTCCCGTATTGCCCTAACCTGAAATACCCTGTATGGTACGAGTTTTATCCGGTAATTTTCCGGATAAACTAACTAACCCCAGGTCTGTGTTTTCAATTGTGCATCCATTTGACCGCTGCCTATTTAATATGTACCACTGCAAATTTTTATATCTTCTTTTTTTGGTGCCGCCTCTTCATTTGTAAATAAATATCTATTTTTTTTTTTTCTTTTGCTTTTTCCTGTTCTTTTTTGGCTGCTGAAAATATTGATTCCGTTACTCTCTCTAACTCTATATTATACCTTATATAGCCTGAATTATTCCTTTTCTCCGTCAGTATTGCTTTGTCTGTTAACCAATAACCTTCCAGAAACTCATCATTATTAAATCATTTCATCCATTAATATATACAAAAGCCAACCTTACTTAGTTTAGAGTTAATTTATCTGCTGTTGCTTTTCACTCCTTAAAAATAACATTACGTACGACGGTTATTATTTTTCCTATAAACCGCGCACCATTTTTCAACCCAAGTTAACCATAACTTATACCCCCATTTATATCAATACCCGATCAGTGACCGGAGGTTAGGGACGGAAATAGCCTCGGGATTTTACTAGACCACTGTAGTTATATCAACCTGTTACTCTACCTACCTACAAACAGTTATAAGTTTGTTTGTAACGGTTATTAATATTAGTTACTGCTGCCTGGTCAGTGTAAATAACCATAGCTATATACAGTTATTTAAAATAACTATGTAATTCTACCGGCAAAATACATTTTCTGTAAGTTAACTTACAGTTACGCGGAAGCAACAAGTTCCTTCTAACAACCACTCAATGCTAAAAACTCAATTAAAATAAACTAAAAACTACGTACGTAGTATTATAATACATGGAATGAAAAATTCTAAATAATTTCCATTGTTGTTACTCTTGTTTATCTTCAGATGTTGTTGCCACAGTTTCAACCACTTTGGTGATTTCAATTTCTCCAGATGAATGATCACTGTCGTACTCACCCAAAATATCTGCTTTTTCATCATCACTGTCTTTGGGTTGGTCCTTTGGTATATCTTCTTTTCCATCAGCTATGTTAACAGAGTTTCTATTACTACCGTCTTTTACCGGAGATTTTGCATCCAGTTTTGGTGCCGGCTTTAACGTAGGTCCAAACATGCCGGGAGGAAATACTGCACCAATTCGTGCCCAAAGCATTCTCTCACGGAGCCGGCCATATTCTTCCCATGCCTTAAATTCTCCTTCTTCTTCATCAACCTTCCAAACTCGATCTCGAACCGACCTCAAAAATGCAACAAAGTCACATACTGTGCGTACTCTATTAAGACAATAATGACATAAAGGATACCCACTGCTTATTGCTACACTACCACTGTTGGTAGTATTGGCACTACTGGTTGATCCCACCGCTATTGAACCTCCTGCACTGCTATTACTTCCATTGGAATCTGAAGGAGTTAATGATACACTGAAATTCGAAGTTGTTGGTGGACTAGATGCTGAATTACTTGTTGCATCTGCAGTTGACTGACTTGCTGAAGCACTAGTATACAGTCCAGAACTACTCCTACTAGCACTTGAGCCACCAACTCGCAAATTATGTAGCCTTAAATAAATCAATGTCGAATCTCTATTCTCTCCACACAATGTACAAGGAGTCTTGGTGGCAACCGGTCGGTTAGAATTGTATAATCCTGGATTATGAATTCTATTAGCACTTTCATTAAATCCAGAAATAGGTTCTACTACCGCAGTGCCCTCGATAATACTACTTATAACACTTCTGCGTGCAAGCCATGACAATCCAGGAGCCAAATCTAGTCTTAATGTGGGTTCAATATCATCATTCATTGCTCGTTTAAATAGTTTAAATTCCTTTAATGATACAGTTGAAGAGTAAGTCCTAGACTCTGTTATTGATGACGAGCTACCAAGTTTAGGAGATGATATTAAATTATTGTTGGGTGATGTCAATGCAGAATTGCTCTTCCAAGTTGGAAATGCTCCAGGAGTAATAGCTTGGTAAGAGTTTTGATGTGCGATATTGTTCGGTCGAACACTGTGTATTATAGCAGTGCTCTGAATAAATGACTTGAAGTCTTCAAAGGCAGGAGTATCTTTACGTATCAATGGACGGAGGAAACTGTGCAAAGAACCCTTTTCATTCAACGTCCAATAAATAGCTTCTTGTTCAGTAGATCCAAGTACATCAGTACCAGTTGGAAATACGGTACTAGCTTGTAAATTCTGAGAATCTTTTTCATCATCTGAACTATCTTCACCATTGCCAGTATTATTAGAGCTAAGACCACGAAGAGGGGGCGGTGTAACCATTGATAACCGGTTCGACTGGGCTTCACGGGTTTCTTCTTCTTCGGTCAATTCTTGTAAAACCATTTTAAGTCCAGATAATTGTTGTTGCAAGTTTTCCAGCAATACGTCTCTCTCGTCTAACTTCATTTGTAAATGCTCATTGGCTTTAGCCCAATCCGCTGTTTCTCTCTTTGCATCTGCTACCATTTTATTGGCTTCATCGAATAAGCTTCCAGTCAATTCTTCTATCTCGCCATTTAGACGTTTAGACTCAGACTCAGCCTCTAACCTTAATTTGGCTTCCTTTTCATGGATATCTTTCTTGACATAGTCTCGACCTAATTGATCTTCGAGTTCTATTTTAGCTCTTCGAGTAGCATCTAACTCTCTCCTTAGCACTTGCACTTGATCTTCTAAATCTGCTTGACGATCAATCGCTTCGATTAATCTTGTAGAAAGTGATGTCACTTCTGATGTCAAATCTACTTCGTCTGACATTATGGTACTATAATTGCCCCTTAATCAACTAATGAATATCAAACCACTGAACTTCGACAATAAAAAATGATATTAATATTATATATTCCTTTTATCCAAAGCTTCTGTTCAAATCAATAATGCTGAAAATATCACTGATTCAAATCTTAGTTTAACCTAGGGCTATTTTGCACCTTGTCCTCTGGTTTATCTCAGTCCTCACAGGGTATCAGCGGCCACTTGTATGAATGCTCAAAAGTACGATAACTAACAAACCAATGTTAAAGTTTATGAATCGTTTCTAATGTATACGATATAATAACTGTATAGAATAACACCTAAAGTTATCGATATTCTAGTCAGTTAATAAATCATCTCAACACTATGTTCGTAGTTAGGTTGTTTGTTTTGAGTACATGGTTATCATTATCTCTCAGGGGCGGGTAATAAGCTGATGTGGTCTGTACGGCTACCATCTGTCATCTCTAAATCAAGCCATTTTGCTGTTAACGTTAACAGGCTAATTTAATTCAAGTCAATATATTGCTTGGTATATAGTATAGTTATACTAAACTACTTAATTTAAAAAGATGCTATATGGTGATGGGGGTACAATCTAACTGAGGCATAGTTTCTCCATAGTAAACGATTCTGTACTCCAAGAGTATCCATAAGGGTCGCTGATGTTTTTACGTCCATAGAAACAGTAAAAAGATCTTTTCAAATGCAGAAGACCGCTTTCAATAGTAAATTTTTGAGAGGATTGTCCGGGGATGAATTGGAGGATAGGGATGGCTCCTTCATATTCAACCAATTAGAGGTTAAGAGTGATGGGATCAGGATTAGCATTGATTGTTCTAATCGGATTTGTTACGAATGGAATTCTAATTTTAATCTAGCTGAAGTATTTGGAGTTGGAGTTGGTAGCATCATTTCTGATAAGTTACCCTCGGATGGCCTCTGCTTAGTGAGAAACGTTGACTGATAAACCACTGGAACTATCATAGTCAAACGATTCAGCTAGAGATGAAGAGCTAAGGAAAACATAGTTTATAGCAGCTCCTTCGTGGATTGGGAATAATCCTTTTTCGTTGATATCCTCGACGTTGGCAGAGTAAGTTAAGGGCATTGGCAATGGATGTTGAAGAGGTGACACTGTAAATAAAAGTTGAGAATCTCATTTTTGGTTTGGTTAAATCATAGTCTCTTGTCAAGGTTGGAGGGCATTTTTATACATTTCAAACTGTCGGGCTTTCTGTATATGCTCGCATTTTTACCGACCTTTCACGAACTCGGGCAAACTTTGAAATATACTATATAATCTTTTGGATCTATTTAAATATCTTTGGCTAATCGTATTCGAGTGTTTGCAGTGATATCTGTGTTCATATATCCGACATATCCAGCCTCTTTGCATTTTGCTTCAAAGGAGGTATGAAGTGACGTCAGACAAGCCAAGATCTTATTCGCAAAATATGTAATGACCATTGAATTTTTAAAAAGATCGTCGAGATTCATAGACTTTCCTATTACTATATATATATATATATATATTTATATATGTCATGAGGTTGTTGATCATCTAGACAGGCAGGCTGATTCTGTTGCCTCGCTGATGATCCTTCCAGAAGTACACAGCAAACCCAACTGTGACCAGTGGGAGGGCAAACCCAAATTCATCAATATACCAGGCGGTCTTTCCGGATTCACCGGTCAAAGGTGTCAAAATACCTTGGATAACAAGATTGTGGGTGCCATGGATAAATGCTGGAGCCCACACACTACCAGATTTTATCCTAAGCCATTGAAAAATCACTGCAATACTTAGCACAACCACAGTGAAGTTCACCATCTTAACTTTGACGGGAACATAATTTGACCCGTAAATATTAAATAACATAATTGGAAAATGCCAGATGGCCCAGATAGCACCAGTACCAAGCACCCCGATTGTAAATCCTTTCTCTTCAACTAGACGAGGTCCAAGAAAGCCTCTCCAGCCAATCTCTTCACCAAGAGCAGATGAAACACCGCTGACAAGCCCAACAGTTGAAATCATTAGAATATAAAGAATTAGCCCTATGACTGGGTGTGTTTCTAGTCCAACAAGCTTTGCTGCTCGCTCTACAAACGCATGGTTTGGAAAATGGCCCAGGCCGAGAATCCACACCAACAAATACGCAATCACACTATAGGCGACAGGAATGGCTATTGCCAGTTGTATATACTTTGTTTCAGGCCATTTCCAGGAAATGTTGCTTCTGATGGATTGGTTATTGATCTTCAAAGTTGAGAAAGTAGCCAATGCTGGACTCCACATTAATGCCATGAAGTAAATGTTATATAGCGCTGGATCTGCGATTGAGATAAGTACAAAAACTATAAAACTATAAGCAGCAGTGAATCCAATATATTGGGCAATCGGCTTTGATACTCTGAGTCTAGTCCATATGGAATAGATTGAAGAAGCAACCGACATTTTGAAAAAGTGTCTTTTTTCAAAGTGGTTTGTAGGAGTGCTGATGGCAAATATATTTACTTATGCTCTAATGTATATTATTGACCGGCATTATGGCCCTAATCGAGCTTGACGTGCATATAATCTTAGTCTTGTGCCTCCAGTATGTGGTTAGAGTATTATTATGTAACTAGTTAGGAGGTTCTTTTGGCTGTGTTGTTACTAGGCATCTAGAGTAACTGTTAACTAAGTAGCCCTTACCGTACAACCTGTAAGAGAGGTTGAGTTAAGAGAACATCAGGTCGCAGGATATCATCATATTAACTATTAATACTAGCGACTAGTATATGTTTATTAGACAGGTAAGCAGTTTAACTTCCTTATTTTGATTTAATTTCTGGAAAGCAAAAGCCTCGTTTGTTGAATCATTATAATGATTGAACTTTGTTACAACTTATATATAACCGGTATTAAGCTAACTATTCACCTTACGTAGAGAAATGTGGACTCTCTATGTGGGGCCTAAGCCAGGCTAGAGCCTTTGAAGTTGAACTTGAAGTAACTAGAACAATCTATTTGATACAAGTACTACAGATCAAAAAAACTTTATAAATGAGCACATGGTAGCTTGAAATTAAAAATAAAATCTCTAAAAATGAAAACCAAAACAATACTTTTAATGTAAGAACAAAAACAATTAAAAAAAAAAGACACTACAATAATTTCAAAAGTGAAAAATATGATTCGACCCAGGATCGAACTGGGGACGTTCTGCGTGTTAAGCAGATGCCATA